>MU225720.1:8274710-8375063 GCA_018584345.1 Thuja plicata
TTCTTATCTCGGACATGTCAATTACTTATTTACAATGGTGTTGACCTTGTCTTTTTCAATCAGCTTATTTTTTGTCCTGATGTCAATTACTTATTTACAACGGTGTTGATGTCTGTGTTGTTTTGTGGTCCCAAATCGATCTCACACTTCAAATGCATTCTTTGACTACATGTGTTCCTGTAAAGATCACACATTAGTCAAAGAGGGGCAAATTTATGCACCCTAAAATGGTGGCCTAGACTATGGGCCCCCATTCTTCAATTTATCAAATTTCTGAATCAATGCTTTGCAACATTTTCAATTCAAATTAATTTCCTTGATCAAATCGTAATTAATTTAATTATTTCAATATTTCCTAAGCTTTGATCATTTTTTCAATAATATTATTTAATTAAAAGAAAACATCTTTTTTTTATTAAATGAAATAATCTTATATAAATAAAAGAAAATATCTCTTAAATGAAATAATCTTATTTAATTAAAATATCCCTTTTTAATTAAATCATTTTATCTTATTTAATTAATATCACTCTTTTAATTAAATAATCTTTTCTTATTTAATTAAAAGAAAATCCTTCTTTAATTAAATAAATAAAATCCCCACTTAAAGCTCTCTTTTTGAGGAAAAAGGGAAATAAATCAAATAAATAAAAAAAAACTCCTTTTTCTGCACACATTCCTAAGTGGTAGACTTTTTCCTCTTACTTGCCTTTTTAGGGATTTATCCCACATTTCTCTTGAGGATGCATTTTCTCTCCACACTTTCCTTTATAAGGAGCCATCTCCTTCTCATTTTAGAAATCAGAAGGGATCAAATCAGAGATAAATTTTTTTTATGTATTGTTATGTTGCAGGTTTGGAGAGCAATTTTGAAGGAGAATTTGAGCACTTTGGCTTGGATATTGCAACTTCTCTCTTCTTGTCTTCTTCTTCTTGCATCCATGGCTATTCATGTAGATTAGATTCATATTAGATTAAATTCATTTTTTCTTCCATAGATTAAGCTTGCATATTTCCTTTCATAGATTAATCTTGCATTTGTAATTCCTTTCATAGAATAATCATGCATTGTTATCATATAGATTAATTTCCTTTCTTGCATTGTTATCATATAGAATAACTTTCATTTGCATGAATACATGATGATCATGGAGACTAGCATTCTTTCTTTTCCTCTTTGAATCTCTCGTTTTATGGTGTACTTGCAGAGGCACAAACTAGGTCAAGCTGAGGGCCTCCATTACAAACCCTTGCACTCCATGAATAGAGAGCTATGAGTCACTATTCAAGACCTCATTCTTGAGTGATCTTGGATATAATTACTCATAGAAGTGTGACACATTTTTAGCACACACTACCAACTGACTCAGTCTAGCTCGGTAAAGTATCTTTTTCAGTCATAACTTAGTGCATTGTAGTCTTGACTTGATCAAACAAATGTACCAATTTGATAACATCAAATATATAGTAGAAAACAACTAAACATCATTACTTCATCATTGTATGATTTGTATTTGTCACCCATTTAACTTCTCCTCTTAAGATATGGTAACATAATAAAAATGAATTAATCAATTGCTTGAAATCAATGACAAAACAACAACTGATCTAGCCATTTCTACAATCATGATACTCAGTATCATTCAGTCTTCTTCATCTCCATCAGATATACATTAGTTAATCAACACATAGGTCTAATACCTTATTTGACAAACAATAATAGGTTTCTATTTAGGCTAGATTTCAAACTTTGAACATGTCGCAATTTAAGCAAATGATTTAAAATCAAAGGTTTTAGGACTCACCTTATTCAAAGCTTATGCACATTTTTGAGGTTTTTGATGTTTTTGTTATACTTTACCTTGACGATCATTCCATGATTCTGTTTAACGCTTGAATTCTCTCTTCCCAAGTTTCAGATTTGATCACTAGTTTTATCCACTTTGGTTCTTTATATAGCCTTTTCACTTCTTTATCTTGATAATGATTGGGTGATTTGTATGTCTCTTTTTGAGTTTCTCTTGATTTGATCTCTTTAGTCATCTACAATTCATCAAAAAAATCAATTATATGTCAAGTTTTAGTAATTACACAACTTAATTCTAATGTTTCTTATCATAAACCAGATGCTACAAAACAACTACCAAATGCTATGTAGAATTTACCATATGCTACATAGAACTGACCAGATGCTACACAAAATTGACCAACTACTACACAAAACTTACCAAATGCTACACATAATTTAACAAATGATACACAAAATGAAACAAATACTACACACAATGTACCAAATGCTATGCATAATCTACCAAATTCTACATAGAATAGACCGAATGCTACACTTAACAGACCAAATTCTATGCAAACTTTTCCTAAATGATATGCAAATTTTCCTAAATGATATGAATTTTTTCCTAAATGATATACAAATTTTGCTAATTGATATGCAAATTTCCCTTAATGATATGCAAATTTCTCTAAATGGTATGCAAATTTCCCTAAATAATATTCAAACTTCTCTAAATGATATGCAAATTACTTCCCTAAATGTCAAAATTTATGAAAATGAACAACATAATCATTAAATAGGACTATTCAACATCCAAAAACAAATGTGATCTTCTTTGGACAATATTCAAGCTTGTATAGACCAGGTGCGCAATTTAACAGCCAGGTGCTACAATGTACAGACCAAGTGCTATAATGTATAGACCAAGTACTACAATCTACCAACCAAGTGCGAGAATATACAAACCAGGTGCGAGAAACTTAGTCCCAGGTGCAAGAAACTTAGTATCAGGTGCGAGAAACTTAGTACCAAGTGTAAGAATCTATGTACCAGGTGCAAGAATCTTTGTACCAGGTGTGAGAATCTGCAATGTAAACACTTCAAAATCAATGTTACAATGTGAGGCTTGAACCCAATAGTGGGCACAAAATGTATCCTGTATGTTTCATTTGCACTCAAATTCAATGAAACATTAATAATGAGTTATTCAAATCGAATTAAAAGATAAACTACGATTAGATCAATTGAAATGATAAAACTATTGAGCATCTCATTACTCTCTAGTTCTAAGGACTATTTCTCTTAGCTGCATTAGAGATCCTAGTGACAACTTTGAAAATGATAAATTCTATATGATGAATGATATTAAGCTAATTGATGCACAATTTGATCTAGGATGCAAGATCTTGATGAAGAACTATGCTAAATGCAAATTTCCATTATGATCCTAATTAAGAATTCTCAATGCTAAATGCTAATGGATGCTCAATTCAACAAAATGTAATTGATATCAAGTGAATTGGTCAGTGGATTCATGACCTAAATGTGAACTGGTAAGTGAATTTGTGATTTACACTAAGAAATGCCTTTTATTTATAGGAATTCCTAAGTGTAGGAGGTGAATTTGATTAACCATGGTCAAAGTATGGTTGAGGTTAAGGTTTAGTGACATTTACCCTTTTTCTGGACTAGATTTATTTATAGGATTGAGTGGTCAAGATAACAAATACCTTTTTGGAATCCATGTGCTCTTTTCGCATTCCCCATTGGCTGAGTGACTTTTTATCACGTAGTGGTAGGTGAGAGAAATTAGGATTTAATTTATTCAAAATAATTAATTAATTTAGCCATGTTTGATTTAATGACTTGAATTTAATCAATTGATGAACTAAGAAATTAAATTATTAATTCAGTTACCCAGTGATTTGATTTTTTGATTGCAATTAATTCATAATAGCTTGGATTTCATTGATTTTTGCTTTTGACTTGCATTGACCACTTTTAGGTGTATACACTATCTGAGCACACTGAAAAAATAATATTCCTTTTATCTTGCACTACAAGACAAACCATAAATGGGGACATTAAAATACATCATTCCCAAAGATTTCTTATCCTCAAGCAATGCTAAAGAAATTGCGTAATCCACTGGTCAATCTAGATTGTAACTAAAAATGATCATATGGTCCCAAGTCATCTGAGGAGATTGTAGGACCATCTTCTAAAAACACTATTGTGAAAGTTACCCAAAAAATTGATATATTTTAAACATCCTAGAAGAAGAGAAACAAAATTCTATACCAACTTTGTCAACTCCTCGAGATTGCTCTCTAAAAAAATGCAATTGAAACACCATAGGAAAAACCTCAAGAAAAACAACATTAACTCTCACATTTCCAACAAATATTGGACTACAAATAAAAGTGATTCTATGGTTATGAGTCTATCTTAGATAGGAAATACCATGCCAATCCTACACCACTCTAATTATAACATGAAACATCTCCTACTAAGGAAACCTAGTAAGATCCATAACTGTAATCCCTGTAACTAACATGATCTAGGACAACTGAAAGAAATATTTACTTAGCTCAAAACCACAATCCCAATCTATCTAATCATGAACTCCCAAACAAGAAACTAATCTATCACTATAAGAGACTCGTAACAAAGACGTTAGCATATCCAACTCTGAAAAGAACTAACCAGGTAGTGTCTATGTGATCACTAATTGAAATCATATCACAAAACTTAATTTCCAAATGTCAAGAGAAGAAACTCAAGTATGAAAACAAACCTAACTCATTGAAATCAATGAATCATCACCTAGAAGCATGCATACTAACATCACAAAGTTATTGTAGTGATCAATACTCTCCCAAGTGGAAGTGGAAAATAACTAGATTGTACCAAGAGGATCTTCTAAAAATAACTCCACTAAAATCTTTGAGAGATCAAATTAAATCTTCTCATAGACTGAAGCCACCATTAACAATGTAGAAAATCAAGGGCATCGGTAAAGGATCTGAAATTTTATTGAAAACATAAGATACTTGATTATGTCAGTAGCTGAAGAATAATATATTAGGATAAAAACACCTCTACTAACTATCCATGCCCATAAAATACTCAGTTGTTGATAATAAGTTGTCCAACTCATTTACAAGTCAATGAATGAAGTCATGTGTGTGTGTGTGTTAGAAATTGGACAGGGATGTTAGGACTCACTATTATAACTTCAAGGGCCTCTAATAGATAAACCATAATATACATAAGTTCACTAGCACAAACCTTCATAAGATGAATTTCCTATGCTTGGAAGATTTGAAATAAACAAATAAACAATAACTATTGTTGTTCATGATTGAAATTAGTGAAGTACAATATGATTTACACTAAATTACCTTATTAGTTCTTGGAAAATACCTCCAAGAAATCACCAACTAAAAATCCTCAATACCTTGACAAATAATAGTGTGGAAACTCCCTTAAATGTAAAGAGTAACCTGAGAAGTAAAGTGAGTGAACTGTAACAAATAAGAAAAATCAAACATGAATATTTGATCTATTATTTTCCAAAGAACAATAGCAAGAGTATCAATTTGATCAATGCTTCAATCCTTAATTAAGACCTTTTTAAAATTCATTTGTAGCTAAGCTAATGGAATCACATAGTGACTGATAAGAAAAGGAACAAACCTTTAAATCTAAAAGTTTGATCCTTATTACTCCAAAGGTCATTCCTATGACTCCCAATAATCTCCATCAATTCTTGTTGAGAATCCCAAGCATTACTATCCAACCAAGAATGGTTTCCAACATATCTAGAAAGGAGAAAAATATAATTCCAAGTGACATCCAAATCATTATGCATATCTTGGAAATTTGTGACTTCTATGCTAATCCCTTGTAGCCCATCAATGACAACATCAACAAATGAATTGCAAGGAGAAATTTTTATCTTCAAAACTAATCCAAAAGAAAGATAATGATGTAACTACAAGTCTTGCTCTGTACCCTACCTTCCTCTAGGGTATCCCATTGGCCACTTCTTTGACCTATTAGGGTTCTTTCCTAACCCTATTCTCCCAAGGACTCTCTACACAAGATCCTTCTCCTTTCAACTTGTAGACACCAATCAAGAAATCAAAACACACATCACCTAGCCCATTGGAGCTCTTCTTGTACCATCTTCACTAATTGATCCAAAATGATAAAGAATACTTCCACATGGAAAGGTAGGATTCTAGGATTCAATTGGATCCAATTCAATGCCTAAAAACACACTTTGCAATAGAACCCTAAACGAGTTCCAAGAAACATAGCAATTTCACAAAAAATAGGGCTACAAGAAATTAGGCCTAATTGGGAACTTTTCTCAAATAACTTGAAATAACCCTTAACAAGATGGAAAAATAACCTTTGATTCAGACACCCTTTACAGAGACCTAAAATATTTTATAGGTCTTGTCCTTCCAAGTTGTCTATACAGTGGCTTCCTACAAGCAAGCCTAAAATTAAGGGTTTTAATACAAACATAGCATGGCCATCAAAATATTTGTTTCCACCATTAAGAATCCTTCACCAAAGCTTCCCATTGAATTTGGGACTTCTACACACATGTTTCCACCTCCCACAAGCTCTGATTGAAGCAATCAATGCTTTCAATCCTTCTTAATACCTCTGCAACTGCCTGTGATCCCTAGCCATGCAACTATGGCTCGACTAGGGTATCACATTAAAAATAGATTGCTTTCCTTCCAAGGCCCCTCCTTCACTATACAATATGTACAAGGAGTCATGTTCCTAATTCCAAAGGCCCACATAGAATCCACAGTGGAAAGAGAACTTATGACCCCATTTTGTGAAACTGCCTGGTTCAGACCAGTGTCAGTGCAGAATAGATTTTTTTTACATAAAAAAGAATACGCAAAAGAATAAAAAAAAAACACCTAAAGAATAAATAATTTACACGTTCTAACTTGTGCACCAAAGAAAACGTAGATTTCAATCCATTAATCACTAAAATGCAAAGAAATTACTTAGCTATAATTGGTTTCTGAGTAATACAGTCCCTATAGATAAATTTCAAACTTCACCAACCTGATACAAAGGTCAAAGGAGGCCTTATATAGTTTACCATGACCCTATCTCAACTATTTTAGATATTTAGAAACCCAAATGCTCGAAAAAGACATCATTGCAAGAAATGTTGTCAATGACAACATTGACAACTTTTACAACTTTTGTGTTTCTTGCTTAAAACTTGGCCAATCAACTAAATAACTTAAATAATTTCATTTCTAGGCTAAGTAAACCTAAAATAGGTTTCCTAAACACTTCCTTGTCCAACTTGACCCCTAAATGCATAATTTCCACTTTTTCCATCACATTGGCAACATGTAACCAATTGACAACTTTGGACATTGCTTGTAAGGAAAGTAACTAAGGACCTAATAAGACCTCCTAATATAAATCAACACACCCTAGGACCCATCTAGTCCCATTATTCCACTAGTGGTGTGGCTAAGACCACTACAAGCCAAAAACACATTAGAAGCCCTAGGTTACAATTTAGCCCTACCTAGGTGGTCTTGCACCATACTCCCTCACAAAGGAAAGTCATGTCACTCCTATGGAAAAAATGTCTTCAGAGATGCCCACCTTCTTAAATTATATAGTTTCAATCCATTATGCTTCTGATTCAGGCCTATTCTTCCACTTGATGAGGTGCTCCATGTACACCTTGTGCCTTGTAGTCTTCTTGACTCTTGAATCCAGAACCTTGTCTGCTTACAACTGTGGCTTGGGAGGTAATAGAGTAGATTCAACATCACTACTAACCCCTTGACTAATTTGACCTATCTCAGCTATTGCCCCTTTGAATTTTATAAATTCTTGGACATTAAAAATAAGAGATATGCTTAAATTTGAAGGTAAGTCTATTTTGTATGCATTAGACCCATATTTGGATATGATCTTGCAAGGTCCCACCCTCTTCATCTAAATCTTAATAGGCATACCTTTCTACAATCTATATTTGTTCAAGTGAACCATCACATAATCACCCACCTCAAACTGAATATCTCTCCTCTTTTCATCCACTTTGGCCTTCAAATTTTGTGTACTGTCTTGTATGGTCTTCTTAACGTGATCTTGGGTCTCCTTCATGGTTTGAGTGAAGTCCTCAACATGACCACTCCTATACTCCATGCCTTCAAGATCCCTAAGCTCACACACACCCCTTGGGTGTATCCCATAAACCACCTCAAATGGGCTTTTCCCTATTGTTTTGTTCTTTCTATCATTGTATGCATACTCTACTTGGGGAATGACCACATCCCATGTCTTTTCATACTCTTTAGTTAGAAACCTCAATAGGTTACCCAAAACTCTATTGACCACCTCAGTTTGGCCATCTTTCTGAGGATGGTAGGCTGAACCAAATGAGAGATTAGTACCCAATCTATTCCACAATGTTTTCCAGAAATGGCTCATGAATTTCACATCCCTATCTAATACAATACTTAGGGGAAAACCATGAATTCTCACAATCTCCTTAAAGAAAAAATATTCTATATGGCTAGCATCATGAGTAGTCTTGTAGGGTATGAAATGACCCATTTTACTAAATCTATCTACCACCACATAGATGTTGTCATATCCTTGTTTTGTCTTGGGTAGACCCACTATGGATTCCATGATCACACACTCCCATGGTTGATTTGGGACTAGTAAAGGTTGATATAAACCTGCATTACTCATTCCTCCTTTGGCTTTCATGCACAGTACTACACATTTCTCAACATACATAGTCACATCCCTTACCAATTTTGGCCAATGGTAAAACCTTTGTACTAGTTCCAAGGTTTTGTTCATATCAAAATGACCACTCAAGCTTCCATTATGCTTCTCCTGTATGAGGTTCTCTCTCATTGAACCCCTTGGATCACACAACTGATTACCCTTAAATAGAAGTCCATTTTGCAAAGTAAAATCAGAAAACTTGCTATGGAAATGATTCTAAAAATTAGTACACACCTTGTAGGCTTCACCAAAGTCCTCATCTTCCTTGTAGAGATCTCTGAAACTCTCTATGCCAATGCTATTAAACTCAACTTATTGAACTGTAAAAAATCTTCTACTTAGTGCATTTGCAACCTTGTTTAATCGCCCCTTCTTGCACTTAATTTTAAATGTGAATGCCTATATGTATTCCGTCCATTTTAGGTGTTTATTTCTTAGTTTCTCCTAAGTATTGATATAACTAAGGGCTTGGTTGTCAGTAAACACAAAAAACTCCTTGGGTAATAGGTAGCACCTCCACTTCCTAAGGGAATAAACTAAGGCATACAATTCCAAGTCATAAGAAGAGTATTTCTTCTTGGCTTCATTTAATTTTTCACTAAAGAAGGATACTGGCCTACCTTCTTGGCTTAATACACCCCCTACTGCCATCCCACTTGCATCACACTCAATTGTAAACAAATTTTCAAAAATAGGAAACTTTAGGATAGGTTGTGTGGCTACTTGCTTCTTTAACAATTCAAAGGCTTTCTCTGCTTCCAAGGTCCACCTAAAATTTATTCCTACCCCACCCTTTATGGTATCTAAAAATGGTGCACAAATACGATTAAAATTCCTAATACATTTCCTATAACACTGGGGTAACCCATGGAAACTTCTAACCTCAGTTGCTGTGGTAGGTGGTGGCTAGTTTAGGATAGCTAAAACTTTGCCTTGATCCATATTCAAGGACCCCTTGGACACTACAAAGCCCAAGTACACAAGTTCTTGCTTTAAGAACTCAAATTTCTCAAGATTGATAACTAGCTTATCTTAATATAACCTCTACAATACAGTCTCTACATGCTTGATATGCTCCTCTCTTGTTTTTCTAAATATCAGTATATCATCAAGATATACAACTACAAACTTCCCTGTGAAGTTCTTGAGCACTTCATTCATGAGCCTCATGAATGTGCTCGGAGCATTTGTGAGACCAAATGACATCACAAGCCACTCATATAACCCATCTGTGGTCTTGAATGTTGTTTTCCATTCATCCCCCTCTTTCACCCTGATTTGGTGATAACCAATTTTCAAATCAAGCTTAGTGAAATACATTTCCCCTCCAAGACAATCCATTATATCCTCAATCCTAGGTATGGGGAACCTATACCTTATTGTAATTCTATTTATGGCCCTTGAGTCTATGCAAAGTCTCCATTTTCCTCCCTTCTTGGATGCCAACACAACCAGGACTGCACATGGTCTTATACTCTTCTTGATCAAGCCTTGATACAAGATTTCTTGCACTTGCCTTGCCACTTCCAAGTTCTGATTAGGGGTAAGCTTATAATCTGCCTTATTAGGCAAAGATGCACCAGGAACAAAGTCTATTTGATGGCTTATCACTCTTCTAGGAGGTAAGGTTGCATGAGTCCCATCACTCACTATATCTCTGTACTTCACAAGTAATTCTTGAATCTCTAATGGTAAAGGTTCCTTGATAGATTTCTCCTCTTCCTTGGTCTTTAGAACAATAGAATATCCTTCATTATCTTCATCCTTAAGATCTCTCACAAACTCCTTTCCACTACACAACAAAATGCTAGGAGTCTTGGGCTGTGGTTCATCCTCTTCCAATAGAGACTGAATTTTGAAAGTTCTCCCTCCTTTCTTGAATGTTATGGAATTCTCTTTCCCATCATACACTACTCCATTGTCATATTTCCAAGGCCTTCCTAACAGAAAATGGCAAGAATCCATTGGTAAAATGTCACAAAGAAACTTGTCCTTATAGCTTGCTATTGAAAACTCAACCCATGTTTTTTCATTCACCAATACACTTTGGCCTTTATTTAGCCATGTCACCTTGTATGGATTTACATGGGGTACTTTGATTAGCTTGATTTTATCCACTGTCTCCTCTGATATGATGTTATCTATGGAACTAGGATCCACAATCACCTTACAAACTTTGCCAAGGATCTTGCATCTTATCCTAAACAAAGTCCTTTTATGTTTGGGTTCATCTTTGACTAGTTACCTTATCAACACCCTCCTAAACTTTAGATTCTCACCCATCTCCGAGTCTAGATGATCAATCTCAAGTGCTTTGACACTTGAAGTGTCCTCATGAGCATAGGCCACTATTTTTTCATGGTTTGATGTAGTACGTTTATTAGGACATCTATATTTTGGGTGGCCTAATTAACCACAGTTGTAACACTTCATACTTTCAAAGTATGAGTTACTTCTACCTGAAACTCTTCCTTTGCTAGGGCCTCCTTGATTACCCCTACCTCTGGTATAATCCCCTCTTGGAGTAGTTTTTTTTCTATTCTCAATCAATTTGGTTTCACCTTGTTTTCTTTGCTCACTACCTCTTCCTTGATAAACTCCTCTTTGACCCCGTTGGTCTCTTCCTCTACCTCTATTTTTGAAGTTAGAGTCACCTTTATTTCTATTCTTTTCCTCCACCTTTAGAGCTAGTTGATGACACCTTTGAACCATAGTTGGTGTCCATAGACTAATCTCCTCTTGGATGTTCTATTTCAATCCACCTAAATACCTTGCTACCTTCATTGATTCTTCTTCTTGTTTCTTGGACCTAAGACACAATCTTTGAAACTCCTCTGTGTAAGAGGCCACATCCATGTCTTTTTGTTTTAGATTTTTCCTTTTCCTATGGAGTTGAATCTCATAGTCCTCTGGCAGATAGTTTTCTTTTATCTTGGTTGCCATAACATTCCAATTGGCTATAGGCTTCTTTCCCATTATAATCCTCTCATCTTGAAGATACTTCCACCATGTTAGTGCCAATCCTCTGAGTCTTGACTTGGCCACCTTGAGATTTTGTACCTTTGTCACACCTTCACATTTGAAATGGTTCTCCATTCCTTCAATCCAATCCATCACTCCTTAAATGTCCATCTTCCCACTAAACAGTGGTATCCCTCCAATGCCTTCCCTCCTAGGGCTTTTATGGATTTTAGGAAGGGTTCTTCATTCAAGACAGGGTTTGGTTGAGGGATAATGTCTTCCTCAACAATCTTTTTAGCCCTATCACTAGCTTCAACTTCTTTGTTCCTAGCTTCATTAGCAAATTCTTCTAGCCTTATCTTCATTCCTTCTAAGGCTTCTTCAAGGAGTGTTTTATTCTCCTTTTTCTCATCCACCTCTTTATCTAGCTCTGCATTAGTCATCATGCTTGACTCTCCCACTGATTCACTAGTAGTTGCAGACATACACTATTTTCCCAAGTATTTAACATGCTCTGATACCAATCTGATGTAACTACAGTTCTTTCTTTGTACCCTACCTTCCTCTAGGGTATCCCATTGGCAACTTATTTGACCTATTAGGGTTCTTTCATAAATCTAATCTCCCAAGGACTCTCTACACAAGATCCTTCTCCTTTCAACTTGTAGACAACAATCAAGAAATCAAAACACACATCACCTAGCCCATTGGAGCTCTTCTTGCACCATCTTCACTAACTGATCCAACATGATCAAGAACACTTCCAAATGGAGAGTTATGCTTCTAGGATATCAATTGGATCCAATCCAATTCCTACAAACACACTTTGAAATAGAACCCTAAACGAGTTCCAAGAAACATAGCAATTTCACCCAAAATAGGGCTACAAGAAATTAGGCCTAATTAGGAAATTTTTCTCAAATAACTTGAAATAACCCTTAACAAGATGGATAAATAACCTTTGATTTAGACACCCTTTATAGAGACCTAAAATATTTTCTAGGTCTTGTCCTTCCAAGCTATCCGTATAGTGGCTTCCTACAAACAAGCCTAAAATTAAGGGTTTCAATACAAACAGAGCATGGCCATCAAAATATTTGTTTCCACCATTAAGAATCATTAAAAAAATCTTCCCATTTAATTTGGGACTTCTACACACATGTTTCCACCTCTCCACAATCTCTGATTGAAGCAATCAATACTTTCAATCCTTCTTAACACCTCTGCAACTCCCTGTGATCCCTAGCCATGCAACTTTGGCTCGCCTAGAAAATCACATTAAAATAGCTCAATTGCCTTCTAGGGCCCCTCCTTCACTATAAAATATGTATAAGGAGTCATCTTCCTAATTCCAAAGGCCTGTAGAGATTCCACTGTGGAAAGAGAACTTATGAACCCATTTTGTGAAACTGCCTGGTTTAGACTAGTGCCAGTGTAGAATAGAAATCTTTTTACATAAACAAGTAAATACGGACAAAAAAAAAACCAAACACCAAAAGAATCAATAATTTACACCTTCTAACTCATGCACCAAATAAAATGTAGAGTTCAAACCATTAATCACTAAAATGCAAAGAAATTGCTTAACTGTAATTGGCTTCTCAGTAATACAGTCTGTACAGATAAATTGTAAACTTCACAAACCTAATAGAAAGGTCAAGGGAGGCCTTATATAGTTTACCATGGCCCTATCTTGACGGTTTCATATATTTAGAAACCCAAATGCTCAAAAAAGACATCATTGCAAGAAATGTTGTCAATGTTGTCAATGACAACATTGACAACTTTTACAACTTTTGTGTTTCTTTCTTAAAACTTGGTCAATCAACTCAATAAATTAACCAATTGAATATCTAGGCTAAGTAAACCTCAAATAGGTCTTGTAAACACTTCCTTGTCCAATTTTACCCCTAAATGCATAATTTCCACTTTTGCCATCACATTGGCAACATGTAACAAATTGACAACTTTGGACATTGCTTGTAAGGAAAGTAGCTAAGGACCTAATAAGACCTCCTAATCTAACTCAACACACCCTAGGAACCATCTAGTCCCATTATTCCACTAGTGGTGTGGCTAAGACCACTACAAGAAAAAAACACATTAGAAGCCCTAGGTTACCATTTAGCCCTACCTAGGTGCTCCTGCACCAATTAAGCATGATGCTTAACATCACCCAAGATAAATGATGGATTGTCATCATGTAAATGCCATATTTTGGTCCTTATTTCTCCAAAAATTCATAAGTATAAAGCTAGAAACTATGATACTTTTCCAATAAAATCAAGAACAATTCTTGGAAATATTTCAAAATATGAAACGTAGAAGTCTCCATGAGTCAAGTCTCTATGGATATGTTGGGTAATAATTGATGAACTATAACTGATTAAATGTTTGAAGATGATAAGTTGATGATCACCAAGATGTGAAAGTGAATGCAAGACCTTAAATCAGTTAATGTATTGTATTGTCATTGATGTAAACTTGATATAATATGATTGGTCATACACATATTATCATAGACTTGAAGAGATAAAGAGATAAAGTTTATGTTATTGATAAAACATAAAAAGCCAGTAGACACTGAGTGACAGTAAACATCGATGGATAGTGCACACCGATGGACAATATAAACCAAGCAAGTGTCACTGAGTAGTTCACAGTGTATACCGAGCACCGTAGTAACCAAGTATAACTAAAGTTGTTACCGAGGACAACTAGAGTCAATGAACAAGCTAACTGAAAATGATCACCGATCAGAACTAAAGATAGAGAACCAAAAAAACACTTAGCTAGCAGGAGCTATATTTAGAATTAACTAATTGATTGATTTATTTTCATCGATTAGTTGAACTAAAGAAAAAGAAGATTTAAAGCACAGATAACAAGGAGAGATTTGTGGAATAAATTTGAAGGAGATATTTACGAATTAAAGCAAGCATGGTAAGCTTTACAGATCAAGAAGTGATCTATGATGAAAACAAGAAGATTGAATGACTAAATAATGTCTATAAAGAGAGACTTGTAATTCATTATGAAGAGAGGAATGTTGAATATAATTCTGGTGAAGATAGAAGTCTTCATGCAAATCTGATCATACAGGCTGAAGAACAGAGCCAAGGAATTTTGCAGACACCAAGCAACATAGGACACAACATTCACTAATTAGAACAAAGAAGGGAGAAAAAGAATTGAAGAGAACATTGATCAGAGAGGTATTATTGGACTAACAATAGATCTGAAAATCTGCAAGTTAAAGTTGTATTATTAAACAAATCATTTACTGTTTTAGTTTAACCATTGATTCAAAAATCTCTAAACCAAGTGGGAACCATCCTTAATGTATTGATATACTCAAGAGTATCAAAAGGCTTTCTTGTTGACAACATAGTGAATGCTAAGTCAAAAGACAAACTGTTAGTTTTTAATCCTCTAACAAGGTTGCGCTTAACAATGTGTTTGTAACCTTTAACAGGGTTGGCTCTTCACCGAGCTCACTTCAGAAGAGTGAAAATTTTGGGTTACCGGTCCCAGGTAGTTTTTACCTTAACAAGGTTTCCACGTTAAAGTCCATGTGTCAAATGTGTATTTCTTTCATTGCATTGATTGATTACTTTACACATTACTAAAACTCGATTGATCGGTAAACACTAAGTTTAATTACTACAACTCGGTAAAGGCTAGAAAAAGATAAACAATATATCTAACCGAGCAGTATACACTTGTTAAGAATATTTAAAGGCATACATCTTGTAAGAGTAAAATATAACTAGAGGATATTATATTTGAGATATAAATGTTTGGTTGAGTTTTTGGATTTATTTTTGAGGCCACTGATTCACCCCCCCCTCAGTTATTCTAACAATTGGTATCAGAGATTTGGTACTTGGAAGAGAGTTTAAAGACTCAAGCTAAAGATCACAAGATGAGTAAAAGGGATGTGCCTAAGTTGAACAAGGACAAAATTTGCATCATGGCAAAGTAGGATAAGACTTCATCTATCTGTAACACCCCAAAATTGGCACCTTACAATTCTAGTCAATTTTGGTGCATTTTCTCATCATCAAAGTCCTATTGTACTAGGAAAATTCTTCTTCCTAATTGACTTTAATTGACTTAGTCTCAAATGAAGAAAACCTGAATTTGCATAGATCTCACACTATATTTAATCCCTAAATCTTCAAGATTTATTAGCTAAAAATCCCTATGATTAATTAATTTAATTCTAAAGTCCTAAGTGATTTTAAATTAAATTAATCCCACCCCCTTTAGCTAATACACATCAAAAGGAATTAAAAATTATTTGGTTATTTGAATGGATTATCCTCAAAAGAATTCCATAATTCCATGTGAAAAGCCACTCATGTGGCAATACTTCCTTCATATAATTAAATAAATCTTTCAATTTTGTCTCACCTTCCTCCATGGAGATGAAGAGTCGGTCGTTTCTCTCCAAGAAACTCTTCATCCTCTCTTCAAGTTGTTCTATATTATGGATCTTCTTTTCTTCATTTGAGAGGAGCAATTTTAGAGTATCTAAACTATAGAAAAATCTTGTCTCAATTATCTCATGTTTTTGAATCATTTGTTGCATAATTAGCATAATCTCATTTAGATTAATGGCATTTTGCATCTTAATCTAGTTTGCTTATGTATCAAATAGCTTAATTCTATAATCTTTTTCAAGTTCTTAGCTTAAAACATGCATTTCCATTCTTAGATTGTAATTGCATCTCATATAGAATAAATGGTATTTTAGTTTTTATAATGCTTTCAAATCCTCCATTTTAGCAATGGTCATGGTTGTTGGCTCTCATTTTAAGAGTAATTGAAAAACCCTAACTAAATAGGAGGCAACAGGTCGATTCAATCAATATTGTGGAATGTACAATTCATGTTCATTTTCACAATTTGATGATTGAGAAATGACTATGTTGTGTTTGTGCCTAATTTAGAGGTCACATTCAGACACATACATTTTGGCGCCCACCGTGGGGTAGAAAATTGATTTTTGACCTCACTCTCGAAGATTTTTTTGACAAAATTTTGTACTCTATCGTATGATCGTACTTCTTTGTGTACGAATTCTCATGCGAGAATTATGAGAAGGCCACGTGAAGTTTTGCACTTCCTCATGCAAAGCCTTGCAATTCCTCGTGGGAAGTCTTGTACTTCCTCATGCGAGACTCGCGGCCAGTTTTTTTAAAATTTCACTATTTTTGCAAATACAATTTCTATTTTTCTGATCATTCTAACATGCTGCTATTTTTTTATCTTTCTATTTTTTCTGACAGCATAACAGTGGGCTGCAGGTCACTTGACAAAGATATAAACTTGCTAATGATTTTCTTGCAAGACGGTTGTCGAAGATTATAAAAAAAACATTGTGCTTGTTTATCACTTTCTTCACATAGTATAAATAGGGCCTTGTTAAAATTTCTTAGGAATCTTGATAGAAAAATAGGGGAATAGGCTCTTCATTACATGGAAGTGATGCCCATGGATGAATCCAAGACCCAGACATTGCTAGCATGATGGAGACCTAGGGAAGCAAGGAAAGTTAACGAACCTTTAGCATGTTCACTTGTTAGGGGATTATGCTCTTCTCTCTTTGAGAGAATTAGAAACCCAAAGGCTTGCGAATTGGTTGGAGGAGAGTTATCTTGGTGATGAATATGTCTTGCATGTTTGGGTAAGGTGAAGAGGTAGAGAAGTATGCTCTTCTCTCTTTGAGAGAATCAGAAAATTTGACCCTTGAATCCAAGCCAAGTTTTGTGTCACCTTTAGAGGGCCTGCCAGAAGTTGAACCTCTGGGAATGACCCAAGTGAGTACACACATATCATCGGTGATTCCACCTAACTATAATAAATTATTCTTTGTCAAGTCAAAAGACTCCAAAGCTATGGTAACTTCTTTCTCAGGATTCTAACTATCATCTTGAGAAAGCCTTTTCTATTGTACTGAGCGGCGTCACTCCTAGCCCTGCTTGCATGGGTGTATAAATTTCAAGTGTTGGTGTGGTTGTGAGGCCCCAACCCTATATCAGGGGCATTGAAGGTTATTGTGAATGAAATCCCACTAAAAAATTTCTTAGTTAGATGCCTACCCGGATCACCTCCGAAAGAAGACATAATCTGTGCGCAGGGAGGGGGAAGAATCTCTCCCGTAGATTCTCAATATAGGTATGCACCTTGATGTTTGAGGTGGTATATGATGCTAGACCCTACTTTAAGGGTAACCTTCAAACATATATTGCTGAGTCCTTGGAAACACCAAAAACATGGGTGCTCTCTCGGGGGTGACACTGCTGTGTGAGGTGCACGCATATGCATAAGACAATGAGGCACAGATTTTGTCTTCTCTACCTTTTTTTTGTAGGGATAAATAAGTGTTTGTTTCAAGTCTTAAACTATCCAATCATGATTACACAAAGACTCTCATGATTCTACCAAGTTGCGGCCTTGTCCTTGGTAGAACTGTTTGCGAATACTTCTTGCGTCACTATTGCTTGATCAAAACTTTGTGCTTGTTAACGATTTCTTGTCACATTCAAACTGAGATTGCTGATTTGAACTGTCATAAAATTGTCGCAAATCTAGATATTTTTTCAGAGAATAGTCCTGACTATGTCTCAAAATTTGATTCTTGTCTCAAAAATTGAGTTGATCTATTGAAACCTGGAGTTTTCTCGCGCGAGAATTCAGAAACTGAGCACTTCCTCGCATGAGATTTCATTTTCTTGTGCGTAGTTTAGAGTTTCCTCGCGTGAAACAACACTTTCTTGGATGAATCTATCCTCTAGTGTCTTAAAAAAATGAGCTATTTCCCGTTGACTGATGAGTTTTTCATCTGATCTTATTTTTTCCTAAGAACTGATTGCATGTTTCCCTATTGTCTGCAGTCTGAAACTAATTGTCTCGAGTTGCGAACCAACCGATTCTTGCTCAAACTCATTTTGTCTCTTTGTCTCTGTACTACCTTTTTGTGCTATTGTACCTTGTGATGCGATAGTCACATCTCAACTATTCTAGCCATACTCTTGATGATTCATGCCGAGTGCATTTCACATCTTGGCTATTCTAGCCTTTATCTCCTTTTTCTATTTCTAGAGACAGAGTTCTAAGTTGGATCCTAAGTTCTCTCTCATTTCATCTTTGTCTATGCCTGTTACAACTAGAAGCGACAACATATTTCCCATTCGTGGTTCCAGAATAGGTAGAGGTAAATCTTGTAATCAAGGAAAAGGTCATTTTGAACCTATTGTTCAATCTGATAGTCAAGAGGGATCCTCACATTTCTCCTCGCCATTCAGTATAGATCCTAGTTTGAATCAGAAACCAGTATTCTAGCTCTGTTATAATCCTTTGTTTCAAGATCAACAAAACCCATTTCTTTCAAATCAACAAAACTTTAGAAAGTCACCTATTTGGGTTGACCCTATTGATGATCCTTGCTTCCTTAGTGATCCTTTTGAGCATATCAATCCTTTTGATCCTATCAACCCCTTTGACTTGCCAAGAGTTACATTGACCATAAAATCTTGTCTCAATACACACACTCGCACTGAACCTGTGCACACAACACAATCCCGCATCAACGACATGGAAACCCCTTTCAATTACCTACAAGGTCAATACAACAAGGTCCATGACCAATCTCAAAATGATCAGGGTCAACAAAGTGAGCAGCATCACCATCACCCTTCTCCACATGACCAGAGTCAAGATCAGAACCCAAGTATTTATGAGATCCTTGGTAATGATGATGAGCCAATAACTCAAAATGACATTGAGGCTGCATAATCTAATAAGGCTCTCATCAAGATGATGGAAATTCTCCTTGCAGAAGATAAAGAGAAATATTTTCTAGATTTGGAAAACCAAGGAGTTAAGCTACCCTCAAATTTCCAAGTGGAAACACTTGTGGCTAAAGAGGAAGAGACTGAGACTACCAAATTGCACAAGATAATTCAAGATATGCAAAAAAAAATTAGGCAACTTGTAAAGGATAAGGACAAACCCACACAACAATTCATGATGGAGAGTATCTATCCTTTTCCTTTTGATAGGAGTCTTCATATGCCACCTTTTCCCAAGGGTGTGGAACTCCCTAAGTATGATAAATATCTGGGTACCACTAATCCTCAGGATCATCTGAGAGAATTTGGGGCCCTATCTATGGAGTTCATTCATGATCAAACTTATTTAATGCGTCTCTTTCCCCAAAATTTGGGTGGACCTGCCATGGAGTGGTTTTCTCAACTACCCACCGACATTAAGACTTTTGATGAGATTGCAAATCTCTTTATCCAACATTATTCTCACAACATACAACATACCGTCAACATCAGGGACCTTTGCAATCTTAAGCAAAGATAAGGAGAGCCATTCCTGACATTTCTCCAGAGATGGAGACAGCTCTACACTAAGTATCCTTGTAAAATACCTAAATCTGAGAAACTTGACATCTTCTTAGATAATCTCACTCCTGATTTTGGGTATCAAGTACAACTTCAAGGTCCTCTCAATTTTGACAACATGATTAAACAAGCTGTGAGGATAGAAGCATTTATGGTTAAGAAAGGGGAACTGACTTTATACAAAGACAACAAACAAGGTTCCTCCTCTTCCAACAAAGATAAAGGGAAGTTTATCAACAAGAATAGAGACATTGTGAATGATGGAGTGGTTGATAATGTGACCCCGGCTCCTTCAAAATCAATTTTCAATCTTACTTCTAGTATACAAGTGATCAAAATTGCTGAAAAGGTTGCAACAAACACTCAACTGCCTTCTAGATTCTCTAGCAACAAACCTTGGGCCCCTCAACCCAAGCGTGAATTTACTTCCTTGGGAGAACCGCTTGATGCAGTTTTCAATACTTTGGTGCAAAACTACATTCTCATTCCTTTGGACAAGCGTCTATATGATCCGCAACCATGACCCCATTGGTGGAAGGAAAATGCATACTGTGACTATCACTAGAACAAGGGTCATAAGACTTGTACTTGTCTTTAGTTGCACCACAAGGTCCAAGATTTGATTGATAATGAGGTTATTGTTGTAGAAAATCATAATAAGAATTCAGATCACCAGGCATTTAAATATCCCTTTCCTCATCATGAGAAATGTGGGTCTTCGAACACTAAGAACAACAATGCCAAAGTTAACTACACACATACAACTTATGACAATGTCATCAACATGATCGAACTTGTTGAAGTTGAGTATTGTGATGTGATTACTATCAAGGGGAGCAGGGATGCTCCTAAGCCTAAGACCCCATTTGTCTTGAGAGGCCCTACATCTCGCTCATCTAAATCTGAATTGTCTCATAATTGCACAAACATTGTTACCAGATCCTGTGCTAAGATCACCCTTAAGGGTCCTGAACCTCCTGCTACTACATCCACATCAAAGCAACCCATGGATAAATATATTGTTGGTCCTACCAAAAAGACCATGAAAGTGGTCCCCACATCTCCTACTGCTAGTTATAGCATTCTCGACCAGTTGCAAAGAACCAATGCTCAAATAACCATCTTTGAGCTTGCTCACAGGCAGATTCTAGATAAAGTCCTCGCAAAGGCTAATGTCCCCAAAGACATTAATCTTGATTAGTTTCAATCTATGGTGGGTCACTTGACTTCACCGCACTACCTGTCTTTCTCAAAAGAAGATGACCATTCGATCAACCACCCGCATAATGCTCCTTTGCATATAGAAGTCATGATTGGCAAAAAACTTGTCTGCCGTGTCCTTATCGATAATGGTGTTGGCCTTAATATCTGCTCTACTCACTTGATCTCTTAGCTAGGCTATGATGAAGATCACATAGGTTCCTGCAAGAAAATTACTATCAAAGCCTATGATGAAGAAGAAAGAAAGTCTAAGGGTTTAGTTGTGCTACCCATTCAGGTTGGACCTGTTGAAAGAGATATCACATCTCAGGTGCTGGACATTCCTCTTGCCTATAACATACTATTGGGAAGACTATGGATCTATGAAATGCAAGTAGTTCCCTCTATGTATCATCAATGTGTCAAGTTTCCTCTCCATGGTGTAGAAGTGATAGTTCCTGCTAATATGGGCTCTTCTTGTAATACGCTCACACAGTCAGCTGATATTTTTGTTCCTACTAATAGAGAATACACAGAATTCTATGATGCCAAGCTTAGAGACATGGAATAGACTTTGAAAATCAAAGACATGGGCATGGGTGGGTATCAAATAGAACCTGTGCTATTATTAGCAGCTCTACCTCCATCTCCTCATTCTTCCGAGAGACCTTCTGAGAATAATAAATCTTCTACTCCTCCTGAAATAGTTTATGATGGTGCCTTTGTATGGGCTTCAACACCATTAGAAGATGAAGATGAGGAAAGAGCTATTAAAGATTGGCTTTACAAAGGAAAGGACATATCTGAATAGACTGCCCCAGCTCGTGAACTAGATCCCAATAGTGAAGGTCTTAAAATTATGAAACACTTTGGATACAAAGGGAGTGACCCAATAAGGGTGAATGGTAATGGGTTAATTGAACCTATTAAAGCTGCAGGTCAAAAGACAAAAGAAACAACTAGTTTAGGCTTCAAGAAGATCCTGTTCCATCTAGGGATTAACAAATTTGTGCCAAAACTGGATTCTCCACCAGAACCTAAAGGCACAACTATAGTTGACACCATAGAGGATAGCTCCGACAAGGATTTCTTTCCTTATCCCATTCCTCCAGACGTGGCAGCAGTCTTTGCTGAGCCAGATAATTTTGTACCATGTATCAATACAATTGAGACTGACAGTGATTCTGATGAAACCACTCCATTTGTTGCATTAACCTAGGAACAATGGAATGTGTTACAAGACCTTGATTTCTAGGGTGAATGGTACATACCACCAGAGTTTCAAGAGAAGTTGGCGCAAGAATAGGATAGTGTCTCAAGAACTCCCAAACCTTCATGGTGCAAACATTCCAGTAAGAGTTCGGACATAGATTCTCATGAATATGAGTTTGATAGTTTTTTAGAAGGATCCTATGAAAAGCTTCTCGACATAGGTGAAGGGTCTAGTGAAAGGTCTAATGAGTCTAAGTCCATAAATGTTAATGTGTCTTCTACTATGGTCGCTAGGAGTTAAAGGGATTTTAATACACCTTTGGATGAGATTTCTCTAGGTCTCAGCTTACTATTCAATGCTTTCAATGATTATACCGTGAATGCACTTGAACCCTTCACTTCTCTCTCAATCCAACATCCCAAGCTAATATACTGGAATTCCCCTTCCTCATCCAATGAAGTCCTCACATTCCAGAATGACTATGCTCTAGCCTACTATCTTCACACTGTTGAACCTATAACATCCTCCACTAGTGAAGAAAGTGTCAACATGACCGAGGCTGATATCAAGTATCTTAGTCATAAAATCAAAAGAAGAAAAAATAGGCACTTTGATGCTGAAAACCACATTGTGGCAGTGTCAGAGCCAAAAAAAGTAAAAAGAATAGATGTATCTGAAGGTGAAAACCTCTCTAAGGTGCCTGAGGATGAGATACTTGATGCACTTCTGAGTCATTTCTAGGAACGATCATCGGTGCTAATTGAGCCAACTCAGCTAGTAAATATGGGTACAGAAGAACATCCACACATTACTCATGTGACTAAATAATTATCTGCAGAAGAACTCAAATAATTTATAGATTTCTTTAAGGAGAAAAAGATAAACTTTGCATGGACATACTCTGACATGCCTGGTGTAGATCTTGATCTTATCATGCATCACCTGTCAATAGCTCCTAGAGTAAAACTAGTCAAGCAAAAACTTAAAAAAATGCATCCACATGTGGCTCTACTCGTCAAAGCGGAATTAGAGAAACTCCTAAAAGATAGGTTCATCAAAGCAATTGACTATGCAGAATGGATCTCCAACATAGTTCCAGTGTTGAAGCATGACAAATCTATCACAGTCTGCACAGACTTTAGGGACTTAAATAAGGCATGTCCAAAGGATGATTTCCCACTACCCAACATTGATATGATTGTGGATATGACAACAAGATATGAAATGTACTCCCTAATGGATGGTTTCTCTGGCTATAACCAAATAAAAATTGCACTAGAGGACCAAGAAAAGACTGCTTTCACTTGTGCATGGGGCACTTTCTACTGGAATGTTATGTCTTTTGGTCTTAAGAATGCTAGAGCCATGTATCAGAGAGTAGTCACTACTATATTTCATGATATGATGTACAAGACAATGGAGGATTATGTTGATGAAACCCTTGCTAAAATTATGGACAAGAAAGAACATCTTACTAATCTAGGCCCTATACTAGATCATATGGAAAAATTTAGACTACGTCTCAATCCTAAGAAATGTGCATTTGGAGTAACTTTGGGAAAATTGCTTGGTTATATCATCTCTGCCAAAGGAATCAAGGTGGATCCTGAAAATGTGCAAGCTATCATGGAAATGCCTCCACCTCACAATATCATAAAAATTAGAGGTCTTCAAGGTTGGCTTCAATCAATCCGGCGCTTCATCTCATAGCTAGCTGACAAGTCAACCATTTACCAAGACTTTGCATAAAGGTGTGACCTATGAATGGAATAAAGAATGTGAACAAGGTTTTCAATAAATCAAACAATATCTGGCTAAACCACCTATATTAATGCCTCCTATTCATGGGAATCCATTAATCTTATACATCTTAGTTATGGAAACATCTCTGGGTGCTCTATTGGCCCAAGAAGATCAAAGCATTAAAGAAAGAGCGATCTATTACATTAGCAGAACATTGGTCTCCTATGAAATGAATTATTCTATCATTGAGAAAGCTTTCTTGGCAGTGGTGTTCACTTCCCAGAAGTTATGACATTACATACTTTCTCACACTACAAGGCTCATTGCAAAAATTGATTCATTAAAGTACTTACTCAATAAAGCTACCCTCATAGGTAGACTAGCTAAACGGGTCATGCTTCTCAGTGAATTTGATATTGAATATGTCGAGAGAAAAGATATCAAAGGGAAAGAAATTGTAGATCAGTTGGTTGAGGCACCTATTACAGATCATCAACCATTAAGGATAGAGTTCCTAGATGAGTCCATCATGCTTCTCACACATTAGTCATGGACTATGTTCTTTGATGGATCATTCACCCAATAGGGGTCAGGTGCCAAAATCTTGTTCATTACACCTCAGTGGTATTTGTTACCAAAGGCTTACAAAATGATGTTTCCTTGCACAAATAACACTGCTAAGTACGAAGCCTTGATTAATGGATTAAATATTTCTATTGAATGGCGTGTCAATGAGCTAAAGGTCTTTGGAGATTCACAGTTGGTTATCAATCAGGTGAATGATATCTATCAAACAAAAGATGAAAATTTGGTGCCTTATAAAAAGATGGTTGATGATCTTAAGAAATACTTTGCACACATTTCTTTCCAAAAAATTCCAAGGGTAGATAATAAAGCAGCCAATGCCATGGATACTCTGGCTTCCATGTTACAAATGCCAGAAAATGACTTCATACATGAATTCCTAGTGGAGACATTATGCTACCCTGCTTATAATTCCCCTGAATCCTGGATGATCTGTTCAGTCATTGGACATGACTCATCCCACTACCACCATATTTACTCCTATCTTCGTGACCATATTATTCCTGACACTTACACTCGAAATGAGAAATGTCACTTAATCCGCAGTGCTTCACAGTTTGTCATCATAGCTAATGACTTATATAGACAAGGTCTAGATGGTACCCTCCTTAGGTGTTTAGAACCTGATGAGTCCAAACATGCGTTAGTAGAGGTGCATGAAGGTGTCTATGGGTCCCACTCAAACGGTCTGACACTGGCTTGCAAAATTATTAGAGCTGGTTACTATTGGCTGGATATGGAAAAAGAAGCTATACAATTTGCTAAATCTTGCAAACAATACCAGCTTCATGGAAATCTGATCAATGCTCCTACCAAGGAGCTCATTCCTTTCATCAACTTTTGGCCATTTCAGTAATGGGCCTTTGACTTGGTGGGTTAGATACATCTGTCTTCTTCAAGGGGACATTAATACATCATTACTGCTACAGACTATTTTACCAAGTGGGTCGAGGCAATGCCTCTCATTGTACCTGATGGTAAGTCTATGACCATGTTTATACTGAACTACATCATCTGTAGATATGGTGTACCCTCATCAATAATCAATGATAATGGAGGGAAATTCAAGAACAAGGATCTAACACAATTATGCACTAAATTCAAAATTATTCAGCACTGGTCTTCTATCTATTATCCCCAAGGTAATGGATAGGCAGAAGCTTCAAATAAGACTATTCTCAAGATCTTACACTGCACAATACACAAATCTGGATGAGACTGGCATCTCTAGATTATTTTTGCTTTATGGGCTTAGCGCACCAGTATACGGACACCAACAGGGGCCATGCCCTTTGCTCTAGTTTATGGTGTAGATGCAGTGCTTCCTATTGAGGTTGAGATTCCTACCTTGCAAGTCTCTCTGAAGGGCCTCATTACTGATGATGATATCAGAATATCTCAGCTACAAGAGCTTGAACTACTGGATGAATGTTGGAAAGTGGCGTTCAATCATCTCTGAGCATATTAGAAGAGAATATCTAAAAGCTACAACAAGAAGGTGAGACCAAGGGAATTTCAAATGGGTGATCTTGTCTTGAGAGAGAACCCCAAAAATCAACAACATCAGGTCCAAAAAGGAAAATTTGAACCAAACTGGTTTGATTCGTATGTTATCACTACAGTATTTGGGTCTGGCGCTTACTAGCTCTCTACCATAGAGGGAGAATAGCTCAAAGAACCTATCAATGCTCTTCATCTGAAGAATTTCTACAGTTGAAATGTCTTCTGAATGCTCATGTACATACTTTATTCTGAGAAAATCCTAAAAATTGCAAAATGTCCTGAAAAAATGATCATCTTAGTGAAAACCTGGCAAACAGGCACTTTGATGTATCTATTATCCTAGTGAAAACCTGGTAAATAAGCACCTTGATAATACCAAAAAATAAAAAAATGAAAAAATACAAAAAAAAATAAAAAATTGGAAAAATACAAAAAAATAAAAAAAATGAAAAAATACAAAAAAATTCAAAAAATGAAAAATACAAAAAAATGAGAAAAAGAGAAAAAATGTGCCATTGATGAAAACCTAGTAAACAGACGTCATGGTAGAAAAAATTAGAATTTCTACCAAGATGGTGAAAACCTGGTAAACATGTGCCTCTTGTTCTGCAATGCTCTATCTATTGCAGCATCCTCTGGCTTTCTTGCAAGTTTCTCTCCTGCTTTCCTGCTTTAGTTTGCTTTCCTACTTTAGTTTGCTCGCTCATGCATTTTCTCTCAGTCATTTTCAAGATTTCGCTTGACTTCACATGGATTGAAACTGGTCACACTCGGGGGCATCTTCCTGGTCTAGGGGGCATTGTCCTATCTTTTGGAGTCTCTCTCTTCTTCGCATCAGTCACCAGTGGTTCTCACTGAGTCTGCCTACTGATGCCTAGATCTCACATCGATCTTTATACTTGAGAATATCTCTTGTGTCAGTCACCAGTGATTCTCACTGCTTCTACCTACTATCGTTGTTCTACTAAGATTTCTCACATCAACTCGCTGTCTGCATATTCAACATCAATCTGCTCAGTACTTGGGGGCATGGCTCCCCACGTTGATCACATCTTTAGTTTACACTCGAGTCAATAATATTGTCAGTTCTAAAAGACAACTATCTACTAGCACAAATTGGTGTTTCTCAACACCCCAATTAAACAGTGTTTTTCAACACTCTCTTTGGACATATCTCTATTTTTTAACACACATCATACATCGCAACGTAAACATCTCTCGATAGCAATCAAACACATCACACTCACAAGCACAATAATTTTTTTTTTCAACACCCCAAACATAGGAACATTCGTAAACTTTGAAACATGCCGAGTTATGATTGAATCTTTCTTTGTATGCTATATGTTCTCATGGTTTTCATTGCTATTCGCTTTTGTCTACTTCTTGTGGGTGTGGTTTCAATGATCTGACAATGCCAAATAAATAGGGTGTATGTGATAAGAGCTCCTGAATTAAGGTGGGAAAGCCTCACATCCCTTGATCTTGTTTATTTGTATGCCAAGGGGAGGTTGGAACTATCTCCTTGACTATTATTGCTCTATTTGTTTACTTGTGTACTCTTACTATATCAAACTGGAAACAATGTTCAGGTCATCTTGGCTTTTGTGCCCTAGTGCTTATGTTCATTTCCTACATTTTATCTGATGAAAGTCATATTCATATCCTCATGGTTGCAGTGGCACTAGTAAGGATTGTATTGACTCCGATGTTCCAAAATACTCGATGATGATAATTATGCGATGATTCCAACAACCAAGTCCTAGGGTTGCATTTAGCTTATGCTTGCATTCGCATTTTAAGCTTGCATAGCAAAAATTTTGGTGCTCTCTTCATTGTCTTCTCATTCTTCAAAGGTTCTCATCTTTTGTCCTGGATTCCTCTTGACTGCACAAGTGTCTGATTTTGAATCCATTTTTGTGATTGAAATTGAAATCTGACACTCCTAAGTAGCTCAAAATTGCATTTTAAAATTTTGGGACCGACGTTCTCCGATGCTTGTGCAGTCGGCTTTCTAACATCGCTTTCTTGTCAGAATCATCTCTCATCATCATTTTCTCGGCTTCTACAATCTTTTCATCAAAAGTCAACTCTAGTCAATTTTGGTCAAACTTGGTCAACTATGGTCAAACCTAATCAACATGACCTCCTGATTGCTCTAAATTGATTATGCCTTCTCTTGATCTATCTCTAAATTCCTTTGGATCTTTGATCTTACTTCTATCTGCAATATTTTGTTGTCAATCATCTTTCTATTGTGTCATCTTTCGATTTCGCTCCCGACGGGGCAGGATGATTGCATCATTGAATCTTTTCGCATCATTCTCGAATCAGTCTGATTTGAATCAAAAGTCCCCATCGCTAGGGGCATCTCATCACTTTGGGCATATTTAGTGTTTCATACCTTATGGTCAAAATTGGATATTCCATGATCTTGAATCTCTAGGGGCATCTTGATGCCTCGCATATTGTCATCTTGTCATCTATCTTTTTAGGTATCTGAGCAATCTAACTCGGATCCTCAAGGATCATGCTTCATTTTGGAGATAGTCCTAAAAAATCTCTATTGACTATCTTTTGGGATAGGTATTGGGGAAATCTAACCCTGACTCCTGAAGGTTGAGCCTCGTTCTGGGGACAGTCTTGTGAAAGATATCAATCTGACCAGTGTCTGGGCAATCTAACCTAGATATTGGGGGACTAAGCTTCATTCTGGAGATGATTCTTGAAATCTCATTGGGTATCAGGGAATTCTAACCCTAATTCCTGAAAGTCATGCTTCATTCTGAAGATGGCTCTCAAAATCTCTTTTGGACCATTATCTGGGAAACCTAACCCAGATCTTGGAGGGCTAACCTTCGTATTGGGGCAATCTAACCCTGATTCTGGAGATAGTCCTAAATCTTCATCAGCTATTAGTGGACATTGGGGCAATCTAACCCCGATTCCAATCTTCTCTCAATTGGTATTTGGACCATTGTCTTCACAATCTAACTTAGACTTTGGAGAATCATGCTTCATTCTGAAGATGGTTCTACTTCTTGATCTAATCAGTGTCTTGGTAACCTAACCTAGACTCCCAAAATCTCCATCTATCACATCAGACTATTCTTTGAATCAATGCGTTGCTCACACATCAATTCAAAGAGGGGCAAAATTTAACACCCCGAAATTGGCACCTTACAATTCTAGTCAATTTTGGTGCATTTTCTCATCATCAAAGTCCTATTGTACTAGGAAAATTCTTCTTCCTAATTGAATTTAATTGACTTAGTCTCAAATGCAAAAAACCTAAATTTGCATAAATCTCACACTATATTTAATTCCTAAATTTTTAAGATTTATTAGCTAAAAATCCCTATGACTAATTAATTTAATTCTAAAGTTCTAAGAGCTTTTAAATTAAATTAATCCCACCCCCTTTAGCTAATACACATCAAAAGGAATTAAAAATTATTTGGTTATTTGAATGGATTATCCTCAAAAGAATTCCATAATTCCATGTGAAAAGCCACTCATGTGGTAATAATTCCTTCATTTAATTAAATAAATCTTTCAATTTTGTCTCACCTTCCTCCATGGAGATGAAGAGTCATCCATTTCTCTCCAAGAAACTCTTCATCCTCTCTTCAGGTTGTTCTATATTATGGATCTTCTTTGCTTCATTTGAGAGGAGCATTTTTAGAGTATCTAAACTATAGAAAAATCTTGTCTCAATTATCTCATGTTTTTGAATCATTTGTTGCATAATTAGCATAATCTCATTTAGATTAATGGAATTTTTCATCTTAATCTAGTTTTCTTATGTATCAAATAGCTTAATTCTATCTTCTTTTTCAAGTTCTTAGCTTAAAACATGCATTTCCATTCTTAGATTGTAATTGCATCTCATATAGAATAAATAGTATTTCAATTTTTATAATGCTTTCAAATCCTCCATTTTAGCAATGGTCATGGTTGTTGGCTCTCGTTCTGAGAGTAATTGAAAAACCCCAACTAAATAGGAGGTAACAGGTTGATTCAATCAATATTGTGGAATGGACAATTCATATTCATTTTTGCAATTCCATTATTGAGCAATGACTATGTTGTGTTTGTGCCTGATTTAGAGGTCACATTCAGACACATACACTATTAGGTATTAGAAATGATGTCACACAATACTTGGATGCTTAATATGTTGCACCTATTTGACCTCTAACTATTGATCAATTGAGAGAGATACATGAACACAATTCTATGATGATAGAACTTTATTCTTCACTACCTAATGCTAAATTTGAAGATGTCAAATCATGCACCACTGCAAAGAAAATGTGGGACAAACTCAAGCTAGTACGAGGAGACACAAATGTGCTGAGAGATAAGGCTGAAATCCTAAGAGGAAAGTTTGATGACCTAAGAATGAAAGAAGGAGAGAACATCACTCTATACAGTAGAAGAATCAAAGAAGTTGTTAATGCTATCCGAGGAGTAGGAGGATTACTTGAGGAAGAAACAGTGGTAAGTAAAATTTTGAGAACCTTACTGCATGTTTATGCTATTAGAGTATCTGCAATTCAAGAAATGAGAGCAATAGAAAATAACAATATTACTCTTGATTTTTTTATTGGTAGACTTATTTCATTTGAGATGAACAACTATGACAACAGTGTCTTTCCAACTATTGAGTCTGCATTCAAATATTCTCTAAAAATAAGCAAATCTAGTAACAAACACACTATAAGAAATGATAGTGAAAGTGATAATGAGGAAAAAGAACTTGATGAAAATGAAGCACTAATGGCTAGAAGATTGCATAGAGGAAAAGGTAGATACAAAGGTAAATTACCATTGGTCTGTTTTAATTGCAAAAAAAATAGACAATTTGATGTTAGATTCCCTAACACGAGAAAAGATGAAAGAAACAATGATAGATCTTATGAAAAGAAGTTTGACAGAAGTGATGACCGAGGCTACAGAAGAAACTAACACTTTGACAGAAGAGATAACCGATACTACAAGGACAAAGGCAAGAAGGCTTGTTACCTAGTTGAGAACAAAGATGAAAATATTGATACTAATTCTGATGAAGTTGTTGAGGTAGTATTTGTTGATATGAAGGATGATTCAGATGAAGAAGAAAGGTATGTTGAAACTACACTCATATCTAAAGTTAGCAAAAATGATGTCTAGATTAATGATAGTGGTTGTACTCACCACATGACTGGAGATAAAGAAAAGTTTGAAAATTTTGAATTATAATGGTGGATTAGTTAGGATGGGTAATTACTCACGTTTCCTAGTTGAAGGAAAAGGAGCCATCATGTTGAATAATCTGATTAGATGTGAAAATGCATATTGGTTGAAAGGACTTAACTATAATCTATTGAGTGTTTCACAGCTGAACAACACAGGACACTGAGTTGCATTTGAGAAAAAAAAGACAAAGATCTATAATGGAATAGGAAAGTTGATCAGTACTGGTGAAAAAACAAAAGGTAACCTATTCTATCTTGATAATATTGAGACCACTTGTTTATTGGCTAGAAATGAAGACATTTGGTTGTGGCATAAAAGGTTATGTCATGTGAATTTTGACAACATGGTTAGGATAAGCATGAAAATAAAAGTAAGAGACTTACCGAGTATGTCAAAGCCTGACCATGTCATGTGCAAGAATTGTTCAAAAGGAAAAATGAAAAAGTCTAGTTTCAAGAGAAAAACCTACACATCTAATTCTACTCTAGAGTTAGTCCATACTGACTTATGTGGACCAATGAGAACAAAGAGCTATTATGGTGATAGATACTTTATTCTATTTGTTGATGACTATTCTAGGATGATGACTGTCATGTTCTTAAAAGAGAAATCTGAAGCATTTAAGATGTTCAAATGGTATAAAGATAAAGTTGAAAAACAAAGTGGAAAGGAAATGAAATTTTTAAGGTTAGATAGAGGAGGAGAATTTATTTCTGATGAATTCACTAACTTTTGTAATGAGCATGGACTTACAAGACATGTTTCTGCACCAAGAACACCACAACAAAATAGGATTGTTGAAAGGAGGAATAGATCAATTGTTGATAGTTCTAGAACACTAATGATTGAAAAAGGCATCACACAAACATTCTGGAGAGAAGCTGTAATTACTATTTTCTATACACTAAACTAAGTTCAATTGAAGAAAGACACCAATAAGACACCTTATGAGCTATGGTATGGATACACACCAAATGTGAGTTACTTTAGAATTTTTGGAAGTCAATGTTATACATTGAAATATGATAGAAATGGGAAACTTGACTCTAAAAGTGATGAAGGAATATTCTTAGGATATTCTACTAAAATCAAAGCTTATAAATGTCTTAGCAAATCTTCTAACAAAATCATTGAAAGTGCAAATGTTAAAGTGGATGAATTTGATGAGAAAAATGATGAAGAAAGTAGAAAGGAACCAGAAGATTAAAATAGATTTGTCTACATTGAATAACCTGACACTTTATGCGAGCAACAATGTAACACTATCGAGCGACAAAACAATGCAACTGAGAAACAGGCTGCACACACTGAGAGTTAGGAAGATGCTCACAATGATGAATTGAGTGATAATGAAGATCAAACTAAAGGTCAAAATGATGATCAGAATGATGAACATAGATCTAAACCTGTGCTTGCTAAATATGTCATAAGACACCGTCCACAGGACCAGATCATTGGAGATAAAAGAGCTGGAATGACAACAAGAATTCACTTAACACTAGATGTTTGATTTGTGATTTTGAGCCTAAATCTGTTAATACTGCACTTGAGAATCAAGAATGGGTTAGTGCAATGAATGGGGAGATTGAAAAGAATAAAACATGGACATTATTACCTAGAATGAGTGACAAAAATGTCATTGGTACCAAATGGATATTCAAAAACAAACTGAATGAGAATGGATCAAGCAATTGCTGAAAGGTATGAATGAAGAAATTCTTGAGCCAATAATTATCTATTGTGATAATACAAGTGCTATCAACATTTCAAAGAACCCTATGATGCATGCTAAGACAAAGCACATTGCTATTAAGTATCATTACTTGAGGGAACAAGTACAAGAGAAAGAGGTGATACTAGAATATGTACAATCCAAAGAACAACTAGTAGACATATTCACAAATCCATTGCCAAAAGATACATTTGAGTACCTGAGGAATAGACTAGAGGTTTGATCCTTGTCTAATAGTCACTAAGCTGACTTGAAGGCTGCACCAGCCTACACATTATCAGAAGATCAATCATGTTCATGCAAGTTGAGATATGAACTAAAATGAAATACCAATATAAGAAGGTACTTATCTGAACCATACAAAGAGATATTGTTGGCTACTACAGAGCTGTGTTTCTGATGGATAGGAGATTCATTGATATATTTTTTTTGGCATTGTTGTCAAAGGGAGAGAAGTATTCAATGAAATATCTATCATGATCATACAAACATAGAGAAGAGAAATATCCATCAAGGAGAAGAACATCAGTCAAAGGAAGAGAAAAGATCAGAGAACAAAGTTTCTACAAAGGGAGAGAAAGATCCAATGATTATTCAAAGAAACAACCATCCATCTAAGGGAGAGAATTGGAGAAAAGTTAACACTGCATATTTATCCAGAAAAGGGAGAAAAGATTCTACAACAAAGGGAGAGAAAGAAGAAGAAGATATAATTGCTACACCTATCCATTGAAGGGATTAAATAAAGGGAAAGCACTCAACAAGAATCAAATCTAAGCTAGAAGAGCTTACCAAGAGTCAGATATTTGAATTGGTTATAGAACAATAAGTTTGGTATGAAATGGCATGCTTCATACTGCATATTTCATAGTATGTTGCCATCAATGCCAAAGGGAGAGATTGATGAACTCTAACTGATTAAATGTTTGAAGATGATAAGTTGATGATCATCGAGATGCAAAAGTGAATGCAAGACATTAAATCAATTAATGTATTGTATTGTATTGCATTGAATTGTCATTGATGTCAACTTGATATAATCTAATTGGTCATACACATATTATCATAGACTTGAAGAGCTAAAGAGATAAATTTTATGTTATCGGTAAAACATAAAAAGCCAGTATACACTGCATGACAGTGTACACTGAGTGATAGTAAACACCGACAGAGAATGTACACCAACAAACAGTATAAGGAAAGCAAGTGCCACCGAGTAGTTCACAATGTATACCGAGCACCAAAATAACTGAGCATAATTGAAGTTGTTACCAAGGAAAACTAGAGTCAATGACCGAGCTAATTGAAGTTGATCACCAATCAGAACTAAAGATAGAGAATGATAAAAACACTTAGCTAGCAGGAGCTATATTTAGATTTAAGTGATTGGTTGTTTTATTTTCATAAATCAATTGAACTAAAGCAAAAAGGAGATTTAAATCATAGATAAAAAGGAGAGATTTATGGAATAAATCTGAAGGAGAGCTTTATAGATTAAAGAAAGCATGACGAGATTTACGGATCAAGAAGTGATCTACAATGAAAACAAGAAGATTGAACCACTAAATCATGTCTATAAAGAGAGACAAGTAATTCATTATGAAGGGAGGAATGTTGAATATAATTTTGGTGAAGATAGAAGTCTTCATGCAGATCTGATCATACAGGTTGAAGAATAGAGCTAGGGAATTCTACAAACACCGAGCAATAGAGGACACAACATTCACCAAGTAGAACAAAGAAGGGAGCAAAGGAATTGAAGAGAACATTGATCAGAGAGGTATTATTGGACTAACAATAGATCCAAAAATATGCAAGTTAAAGTTGTATTATTGAACAGACAATTTACTGTTTAGTTTAACCATTAATTCAGAAAATCTCTTAACCAAGTGGCATTTAACCATCTTTAATGTATTGAGATACTCAAGAGTATCAAAAGGTTTTCTTGTTGACAGTATAGTGAATGCTAGGTCAAAATACAAACTATTAGTTTTGAATCCTCTAACAAGGCCGCACTTAACAGTGTGTTTGTAACCTTTTATAGGGTTGGGTTTCTTGGAAATAATGGAATGGTGTGTACTAAGAGGGGAGGGGTGAATCAGTACCCTTAAAACTTTTAGTCAATTAACCTTTATCCTTTATGTAATCAATTTCTTATATTACCAACCATATGTGCTATTCTATCTTTATGCATGTAATATAAATTCATAAACTCAATTAGAATGTAAAAATTCATAGAAACATTCATGAAATGTATTGACACATGACACAAGTTTTAATAATGCAGAAAAATCCTGTTAGAAGGTAAAAACTGCGGTGGGGATGAAACCCATAAAAAATTCACTATCTGCAGAATGGAAGGGGTCATTTAAGGCTTACAAGTTTGATCACTTCTGATGATCTTACCCTTTTAGGAGTAACATGTAGAGACTGGTTAAGGTCTACTCTGTTAAGAGCTTTTGCAACACTGTTTAGTGTGCACTCGGTTAAGAGGTTTACAAAAGGATTGTTAAATCCACCTTCTCAAAGGATTTCTTCTATTTGCTACACTTGTTAGAATGTAGTCAAAAATATTCATTGACCTGAGTATATGCAATCTTGTTTTTGATTACAGACCCAATAAAGTAGTTCACATGTATAATTATCACCTATAGTGATTGATCAATACATCTGTTCTGCTCGGTAGCCTTGAATCTGGCTCTTGATAACCATTTTCATGTTTTGTTGTTCTTCTACATAAAACTCTTAGTCTGTTCCATAGATGTGCTCCTTGGCTAAAATCATCATCACATCTCTTTGTTCTGATTGATTACACATCTATTTATACAATGAATTTTTCCTAAATGAGTTTCATGCATAACAATGATAACTCTATGATCAAAGGTTTACAACTTGACCTTGATCTCCTAGTTTGCATGTTTCTAATCAGTTAGACTAATTAAAAAAATTACAATTACATTGATTTTCCCTCAAGAAATGGATTTAAAGAAAATAAAAAAGATAAATATAAAATACAAATGTTTTATCTGACGTGGAAGTCAGATCCACATTTCTCAGCATTATAACTATCTCTAGGTAGACTGGTGCTTGGGTTTCTTTGTAGTTTTCCTATTGGGTTCCTCTGTTAGGTTACTCTTTTGGTTTACACAGTCGGGTTCCACTTCAACATTTTCAGCTTGCACTTGTAAACTATGTCATCGATTTACATTGTAACATTCTCTGTTAGGTTACATAATAAACTTTGTTGTCGGGTTCCCTTGTGAATTTATCTATTGGGTTGCACTAAACCTATCTTTTGGTGTTGGCATTATCGATAGTTTCAAAAACTATTTTCCCTTGTATACTAATGGAAAAATATGTCATCAATCTCCCCCTTTGACATTAGTATCAAAAACTGATATGTGCAAAAACTAAAATGTTTAGTATGTACACCATGTGTTCACCTTGTCATTATGAATCCCCCTATGTGTATGTTCTGGTATAGTATATGTATATACACTTTGACTTTGTACTATTTCCCTTTTTTCACCTTATCTTATCTTCTCCCTTTAACATATTATTTTCCCCCTGTATCATATCATTTTCCCCCTTTTTTGATAGTAAGGGCAAAGGTGTAATTACTTACAAATTGTAAAAAATGTGGGAATGGGAGTTCTTCATGTCTTCCATCATTTTCTCCCATTTCTCCTGAAGGTGTTCTAGGGCCATATTCTCCAATACAATTATTGCATGCATGTCATAGATTATTTCGGTGGCATACATCTCCGGGGTGGCTATCAATTGTCTTGTTGTAGTCATATGTTTTTGTAGTAGTGTGAGATTGGGTAGCAGTAGAGCCTGTAGCTCGGTTACCTCATCTATGAACTTTGATTCTGCCTCTTGAATCTTAAGTCTCAACTTCTTTGCTTCCATTACCTTTTCATAATGCAACTTGATTACATTGTTAGTGGTTGAGAGACTTTGTGCACTAGTTTTAAGATCTACATCTATATTTGCAGCCTTTTCACTATTCTCCTAAGTTAATTTCTCTATTGTGCATAACTGTTGAACTAAGGCAATAGCTTCTGAAATGACTGGTTCAAATTCATTTACTAGTTCAGAAAACTTTACCTTGTTTTCAGCCACTTCTTGGCTGATTTTCTCTGTCAATTTGTACTGGTACTTTTGTTTTGCATGTTCTTCTATGGCCTTCTATGCATCGTCATTCTGTGATGTGATGGCTTTGGTAAGAATGGATAATTGATCAATGATAGAAGCACTTTTATCAATGTCTGTATCAGGTACAATCTACTGAAGTATCTCCTTTTTTGTCCCTAGTACCTAAGTGTCCTTTGTCTCCTTAAACTTACCCTGGATAGATTTTCTTTTACAAAGTTCAGCATACTTTGTAAGTGCCTCTAGATCCAATGTCCTCAGATCACAGGCCGGTATCTCAATAATCTCATCCAATGTAACTGGATTCTTATTCTTTTTCTTCATCTTCTTGGATAGAGTTGTGGAGGGACCTATATGCAGTACCATAGTTGTATGCACCCTGAAATGGTCACCTAGACTTTGGGCCCCATTTTATCATTTTATCATTTTATCAAATTTCCTGAATCAATGTTTTGAAATATTTTCATTTCAAATCAATTTCCTTGATCAAATTGTAATTAATTAATTTATTTCAATATTTCCTAAGGTTTGATCATTTTTATCTAATTAAAAGATTTAATTTTCTTTTTAATTAAATAAAATTTATCTTATTTAATTAAAATATTTAATCTCCCTTTTAATTGAATAAAATTTATCTTATTTAATTAAAGTAAATTTCTCCCTTTTAATTAAATAAAATTCCTCTTATTTAATTAAATTCAATTTCCCCCATTTAATTAAATAAAACTCTTCTAATTTATTTAATTATAAAGAAAACCCTTCTTTTAATTAAATAAATAAAAATCACCACTTAAATCTCTTCTTTTGATGAAAAAGGAAATAAATTAAATAAAAATCCCTTTTTCATCACATCTTCCTAAGTGGTGGGTTTTTGCCCCTTAATCTCAACCATTCATGAATTCTTTTTTCCTCTTAATCTTAACCGTTCACTTTTCTTTATAAGGAAATCTTTCCTTTTCATTCAAAGAGATAGAATTTTTAAGTATTGTTATGCTGCAGGTTTGGAGAGCAATTTTGGAGGAGAATCTGAGCACTCAAGCTTGGATATTGCAACTTCTCTCTTCTATTCTTCTTCTTCTTGCATTCATGGCTACTCATGTAGATTAGATTCATGTTTATTTGCATAGATTAAAATTGCATTTGTTTTTCCTTTCATAGAATAATCATGCATTGTTATCATTTAGATTAATTTCCTTTCATGCATTTCAATCATATAGAGTAGATTTTATTTTCATGCATTGAATCTCTCATTTCATGGTGTACTTGCATGGGCACCAACTAGGTCAATCTAAGGGCCTCCATTACACACCTTTGCACTCCATGACTAGAGAGCTATGAGTCGATATTTGAGGCCTCATTCTTGAGCAACCTTGGATGGAATGATTCATAGAAGTGTGACACATTTTCATCACACAATAGAAAGTTCCTTTTCTTGGTCTGATGTGCTTGGTGAAGGCTTTGGAGTATGTGTACCTTTTTCCTGCTACTTGGTGTCTACCTGTCAATTGGGAGTGGATGTCTCCACAAAAACCTTAGCTTTATCTGCAACATCTCCTTTGGTATCCTTAGGAGTGGCATCACCTTTCTTCTCTTCACCTTTATATTTTTTCTCTCCACCTATTTCTTTCGGTTCTCCATCTGTTATATTTTTCTCTCCATCTATATTATGTTCATCAAATTTTTTTTTTGGTTCCTCTTCTCCTTTATCTTTGGGTACGCATGCATTAGGCTCAGGTGATTTCTCCTTTTCTGAGATTATATTGATAGCTTGTATCAATAGTGGAATTTTCCTTGGTATATGTACCTATGTAGCATCATTTGTTGTGTCATGTTTCTTGAATTGGTCAAAGGTAACAGTAACATCTTCATCCACCTTTACCTCATCTGCAAGATCATCTCTGGTGATATCTATGATATTTGTATCTGTGATTGTATCATCTGTAGTATCCCCTAATGATTGTAGAATATGAGGAATGTCATCCATTTCCTTTCTTGCTTCTGTATTTAATTCAATTTGAGTGACATCCTCATCATCATTTATCAGAATGTGCTCTGGGCTTGGTATAGCCTCTTTTTCTTCGTTACAAGGTTTGTTAGTAAGTTTTAATGCTCTCTCGAGACTTGTGTCCTTTTCAGGTATATTGAGTGCTTTTCTCCAAGTATCCTCACTATCTTTGTCAAGCTCAATAAATTTTCCCTTGAGGACTTTGTAAGCTCTCAATTTTGCAGAGAACCTTTTTGAATGTAACTTCATTATTTCATCAATTTCTTCCATTTTGGACTCGAGTGGCATAATAGAAACTAGGGTTCTTTCCCTTATCTATTTTTTAGAATTCAATGTGAATTTCCACCTTTGTGATAATCTGTCAAGAAGTTCTTGTGGTATTTTACCTTCAAACTGTAATGGTATATATTTAAATATACACATTGTTGTGATGATTTCTTCCTCTATCTTGTTCTGATCCTCAGGATTCAGAGTTAGCCATTTTCTAATCTTGGGGTCAGTTATTGAACCTGCCTTGATCATTGATGCACATACCTCATCAATTTTAGTAGTAAATTTTTTCTTAACAGGTTGTAGTTACTGACTCTCATCTTTCTCAGTGTCCTCTATATCTTCCTTTATTCATATTAGTATTTTTATCCTCTTTAGTTTTGTTTTTTGTTCGGTTTGAGGCTTCCTTTTGTAAGTCCTCGCCCGTCCTTTCTTGACTGGTGATGATTCTTCTTCAGCAGTTTGACTCCTTGTCCATGATGCATCAGTAGTCCTTGGCTTCTTTATAGGTGGTGGTGGTGCATCAGACTCTGTAGATTTGGAGTCACTCACTTGTTGACCTTCATCAATGGGTGACTGTCACTCATTTTCTTCTTGTGGTTTTGTTTCTTCTTCATTGATTGATAACTTCTTCTCAAGTGTTTTGACCATTTTGGTCTTCTTTCAGTCGATCTTCATCACAACTAAGCCTATTTATATTCTTTCCTTGGTTTCCTCATAGGTTCCAAACCTTGGTTGTGATTTGTCCAATGGTTCATTTAACAATGCGTCAATAGCATTGGTGGCTTGATCTATGTTGATCTCATAGTCAAGTGGGGCTAACCATGTTGTCCTTGGTATAGCTAGTTTGATCAAGGTGTTATAGGTGTCCACCATAAAAAAATTTTTAGTTTTATACTTTTCTACCAGTTGTTCTGGTATCCTCGTCCTTTTATGCATTTTTTTTTGTAAATCCAGTGAAGTATTCATCCATGACTGATGTAAATTTGTTACCTAGTGACTTGATGAATTCACTAATTTGATTTTCCACTGGTTAGGTAGTATCCCAGTTGACATTACTGATAGATGGAAAAAAGTCTTGAAAGTAGAAAAATATGCACATTAGGAGTGATCCAAACTTACATGAATTGGACTTTGTAGACCTGATTGTCCTCAAGTTCTCATCTAACTGATTCAGTAGAAGCTTAGATAGATCCAACTGCAATCCCTTGTTTACAATCTTGTGTGCATTGTCTAATGCTCTAGATACAATATTGTTCATCCTTCTGGCTTGGAATATCTTGTAGCCCAACACACAAGCACCAAATTTCATTTCTGGATCCTTGATGGAATTTACTTCCAATCCTCTGTCATCCCATTTTGCACCTGTCATATTCTCAATCTTAGGATGAGAAGGGTGTTTAGTGCCTTGGCCTTGTCGATTATAGGATAACTAGTCACAACATGTATCACATCTCTAGTGATCTATTTTGGCTAATCCAACCACATCTTTCGGTCATGCACTCTGCTCAACACTATCATGATCCATTCGGTCTTATACTCCTTTGGGAACATTAGGGCACATGTCAGCCATTTGACCTAAATGTGTTTATGTTCCTCCTTGATGGTTCCACCTGTGTAAAGCTTCTTGTAAGCTTGCTCAACCTCAAGATCTCCTATCTGGGTGATTTTGTAATGTATGTAGGATCGGACATCCTCAATCAGTAAAACCATAGGTGGTATTCCTGAAAAATGCTCTAGCGTCATTGGGTTGCGAAGCAACCTCTTGACATTTTTTGTACTTAGGTTCTTCACAAGTGGAGTTCTTGATCAGATTAACCTTCTTATCCTTAGCGTTCTTGATCTTGGTTACACGGGATGTGGTTGCCATGATTTCACAAATTTAGGGCTTTTCCCATAAAACAAATAGTGAGCTTGGCGATGTTACTTACTTAACCTTCTGAAAGCTATTGTGATTCTGTTTTAATGTCATGAATTTGTTGGTTAAACACTTCTGCAATCTATTCACTCTATTTCACTCTTCTATGCTCTTCTCTCTATTTCACCCTTAATCGCTTTGTGAGAAAATGAGCTATTTCATCACCTTTTATAGATGATGCCCTAAGTGGCACAATAAATGCTCTACCCACTTCTTGGTGTTTGATGATGGATTTGCTTGGGTATCACACAAACTTTTGGCTCGGGGTAAGTGACAACTCACTTGACCTTTCACAAGTTTACCGATGGTTCTCAGTAAGTGGCAAAGAAAACATTTGTCTTTTGATTATCGACGATGTTCAGTTTACACTAGAAACGTAGCTTTTGTATGTTAATTGATGATTCTTGGTAAGCATTAACTGACATGATTGAATTCACAAATTCATGACAAGTAATACCATAGTGCATCTATAATCATGCTATTTTGGCATTTTAACTATGTATAATGGAACTGATGTAAAGTATTAATTAGTATAGTGTAGTTCCATACTTACTTATTCTACTTAGGTGGGGGTGGTGATGTCACCAAATCCATTAGTTAAGGTGTCACCTATTGTATTGCTTAGTATAGCATCATTAGTGTTGTTATCTTTTACCCACATTTTGTTTCTCATTTTCCTGATGTATTCAATGGTATTTCCATTGGGAAAAGTGCTTGTTTCTGTCACTCGCGCTCTGTAGTCCTTGCTTAGATGACCGTCCCTATGACAGTGTAAGCATGTCATTCTGGGGTTAGTCCAACTTCTAGACCTTCTTTTCCATTTCCTCATGTAGTTTTCAGCTATGTGACCATATCTTCCACATGTTGTACAATTTTCCCATGTACTGTAATCCCAAACATATGAGTTACCGACTCTTTTCGGTTGATAATCATTTTCTTGTTCTTTAGGCTTCCATGCTTGCTTTTTCTTCTTCCTGCATTCAAGAGATGTCTGCCCATGCATTTTGTAGGTAGGACACTATTTTTCCATGTAGGTTTCCTTCTTTGGTTGTTTCACCTTAGATTTACATTCATATGCTTTATGTCCTTTCTTGTTATAATTATAGTAGTTTCCTATGAATGTAGATGAGGATTAAGGAATACCTTTCATTTTTCTTCTGTAAATATTTCATGTGTGGCCTATTTTTCCATAGTGGTTGCATGACTGCTTTCTTGGTCTTGGATTTCTGTAGACATCTTTTGGATCAGCTTGGTATGGCAATTCTCCATGCTTGGTATACCCTAGTCCGGTATTGTTGTTGACTCTTATTTTTCCATCTAGAAAATCATCCCTCCTTTTCGTACTTTCTTTAGCTCTCTTAATCATATCATTGTGTTGTTGCTGAATTCTTACTTCATGCTTTAGTTTTTCATTTTGTTCTCTTAGCTCACTAATAACTTCTATTTTTTCAATGAGTTCTATGTTCACTCAGTTTTCCTCTTGACTCATAAGAATAATTTGATTGGTGATCTCATGATAATTTTGAGTAAGCCTTTGTATTTCTGACTCTTTCTCTTATAGCTTTTCAGTAATCTTCCTCCTATCATCAATACCTAGTGTTATTTCTTTCTCAACTTGTCTAGCATTATTCATAACATCAATCATCCTTACCATATGTGTCTCTTGACTGATTTGTAGTAACTTTACTTTCTCTGTCAGATGTTGATTACTTTCATTCAAACTTGTGATGCTTCCTTCAGATGTGTCTGATGTTTTGCTAGATGTAGATCTTGATGACTCAAGTAAATCAGGTATCTCTTCTTCATGATAGTATGTTTCATTACAGGGAGATTCCATAACCTTTCTTTCATCTATTAGTTCTCTCATCTTGATTCTTGCTTCTTTGTATTGCTCATAGAAGATATGCATCTCTAACTTCTAATTCTCAATATTCTTGTCTAGCTTATACCTTTCCATTGTATGATCTTTTTTCTAAGACTTTTAAACTTTTCAAATGAGAGATCTAGCTCTGATACCAATTGTTTGAAATAATGGAATGGTGTGTATTGAGAGGGGAGGGGTGAATCTAATGAGCTATAACTGATTGAATGTTTGAAGATGTTAAGTTGATGATCACCGAGACACAAAAATTTAATGCAAGACATTAAATTAGTTAATGTATTGTATTGTCATTGATGTCAACTTGATATAATTCGTATGGTCATATACATACTGTTAAAGACTTCAAAGAACCAAAGAATCAAAGGCTATGCTATCAGTAATGCATAAAAGTTAAGTATTCACAAAGTGACTGTATACACTAATGAAGTGCACACTGACAGATAGAGTAAACTGAAAATAACAAAGTCACAGTATTACCTGACGAGAAAAAGCACAACATTACCGATGAGCAAAGTCATAGTGTTAACTAATGAGAAAAGCACACTGTAACCCAACAGACATAATTATAGTGTTTACTGTTAGATAGACAACACCGACAGACGAAGATCCCAAAGACAACTGAAGTCTCACTGACGGAATAGTCAGTTTTCACCGATGACTAATTGAAGTGTTGACCGATAGAACAAAGAGTTTAGAAATGACAAAAGGCTTAGCTGTCAAGAGATAAATATAGACTTAACTGGTAATTATCATTGTTTTAATCGACAAGATAAAGCCATAGATAAGTAAAGGATTTAAAGTTGTTTTGTGCAGTTGGTAAGAAGATCTCTACAAGATAAAACAAGAGTTTTTCTTTAAATCTAATTGGCGAGAATTGTGGATCACGCCAAGATCAAGAAAGCCAAGAAATGGTGAAATCATGTCTATATAAGAGACAAGCTAATTCAATGTGAATTAGGAGAGTGACAAGAGAATAGATGTTGAAGAGATTCTGAAGGAGAAGAAAGTCTTCATTTACACCTGATCAATCAAGCTGAGGAAAAATCTAAATTCTACAGACACCGACGAATAGTGATACAACATCACAGCGCTGAACATTGTGGAGCAAAGGTATTGAATTGATAATATTGATCAGAAAGGTAATGTACTTACAATAGATCTGAAAATATGCAATTCTAGTCGTATATGTGAACAGATCAATTTACTATTTCAATTTAACCATTGAAGCATCAAGTCTCTTAACCGAGCAGGACTTAAAAGTCTTTTCTAATTGAGATACATCCCAAGGAGTATCAAAAATTTTGATCATACAAAGTAGCACTGGATATGCCTAATACCTATTGACATGCCAAGTGAGTGTTTGATCAAGGATGATAGCATTAGATGCCAGATAATAAGTGACAAACTATTCATTTAAATCCTCTAACAAGGTCACACCTAACAGTGTGTTTGTAACCTTTAACAGGGTTGGCTCTTCACCGAGCTCACTTCAGAAGAGTGAAAAATTGGGTTACCAGTCCCAGTGGTTTTTCCCTTAATAGGGTTTCCACATTAAAAATCCATGTGTCAATGTGTTTATGAGTCATTACTTTTTTTTTTGCATTTTACATAAGTAAATTTGGATTTATCGGTATACACTAGTTATTTACTGTATTTTGGTAAATAGAAAGACTGCTAATCGGTAAAAGTAAGAATAAGGTTTGAAAGAGTAATCTGAGCAGTAGTTATGGGTTATTAATATTTCAAGGAAATCATCTTGTAGGAACGAAGATATTTAGAGGCTTATAAAAGTGGTAATAATTTTTTGGGTTGATTTAAGGATTAATCTTTGAGGCCACTATTTCACCCCCCCCCCCCTCTCAATTATTCTAACAAAATTAGTACCCCTAAAACTTTTAGTCAATTAATTTTAACCTTTATGTAATCAATTTCTTGTATTACGAACCATATTCTATCTTTATGCAATTAATATAAATTCATAAACTCAATTATCCTGTAAATATTCATAGAAACATTCATGAAATGTATTAACACATGACACAAGATTTAGTAATGTAGAAAACCCCTGTTAGAAGGTAAAAACTACAGTGGGGATGAAACCCACAAAAACTTCACTATCTGCAGAATGGAAGGGGTCGGTTAAGACTTACAAGTTTGATCACTTATGATGATCTTACCTTGTTAGGAGTAACATGCAGAGGCTGGTTAAGTTCTACTCTGTTAAGAGCTTTAGCAACACTGTTTAGTGTGCACTCGGTTAATAGGTTTACAAAAGGATTGTTAAATCCACCTTCTCGAAGGATTTCTTCTATTTTCTACACTTGTTAGAATGAAGTCAAAAATATTCATTGACCTGAGTATATGCAATCTAGAATTTATGATTACAGATCCAATAAATTTCACATGTATAATTATCACCTATAGTGATTGATCAATACCTCTGTTCTGCTTGGTAGCCTTGAATTTGGTTCTTGATAACCGTTTTCATCTTTTGTTGTTCTTCTGCATAAAAATCTTAGTCTGTTCCATATATGTGCTCCTTGGATACAATCATCATCACATCTCTTTGTTCTGATTGATCACACATCTATTTATACAATGAGTTTTACCTAAATGAGTTTCACGCATAACAATGATAACTCTATGATCAAAGGTTTACAACTTGACCTTGATCTCCTAGTTTGCATGTTTCTAATAAGTTAGACTGATTAAAACAATTACAATTACATTACTTGTCCCTTGAGAAATGCATTTAAAGCAAATAAAAAAGCTAAATATAAAACACAAGTATTTTATCTGACGTGGAAGTCAGATCCACATTTCTTGGGATTATAATTGTCTCTTGGTAGACTAGTGCTCATGTTTCTCTGTAGTTTTCTGTCAGGTTCCTATGTGAACTATCATTCAGGTTTCTTTGTTGTCTGCTCTGTCAGGTTCCTCTATCAGGTTACTCTGTCGAGTTACATTGTTGGGTTCCACTTCAACATTTTTGGGTTGCACTTGTAAACTATGTCGTAAGTTTACATTGTAACCTGCACTATTGGTTTACACAATAATCTTTGTTTTCGGGTTCCCTTGTGAAGTTATCTGTTGAGTTGCACTAAACCTGTCTTTCAGTGTTGGTGTTACCGACGGTTTCAAAAACTATTTTCCCTTGTATACTAATGGAAAAATATGTCATCAGGCTCTTCACTGAGCTCACGTCAGAAGAGTGAAAATTTTGGGTTACCGGTCCCAAGTGGTTTTTCCCTTAATAGGGTTTACACGTTAAAATCCATGTGTCAAATGTGTATTTCTTTCATTGTATTGATTGTTTACTTTACACATTACTAAAATTGGATTGGTCGGTAAACACTAAGTTTAGTTACTACTACTTGGTAAAGGCTAGAAAAAGATAAACAGTGTATCTAACTGAGCAGTATATATTTGTTAAGAATATTTAAAGGCATACATCTTGTAGGACTGAAAGATAACTAGAGGATATTATATTTGAGATATAAATGTTTGGTTGATTTTTTGGATTTATTTTTGAGGCCACTGATTCACCCCCTCCCCCCTCTCAATTATTCTAACAATTAATAACTAAGTAATGTTCTAAGAGGGGGGGAGGTGAATCAATATATAATGAGTTCAACAATTTAAACTAATTCTAATCAACGGTTGCAAGTAAAATAGTAAACTAATTATCTGATGCATTAACCATTATTGTTTATCACACTCATAAACATAAAATACTAAATGCAAATCAAAACATCACAACCATAGCATTTGTGACACACAAATTTTGGTATCATGGAAATCCTTGTGAGAGGGAAAAACCATGGTGGGGATGGAACCCACAATCTTCTCTACTGTAGTGTGGAAGGTTCCATATGAAAGGCTTACAAAAACTCTTTCTAAGAGTTATACATCTTTTGAGAGATGCCTAGTACACTATGAGGTGTAAAAGGAAAAATCTGTAGGTTGTGTTTCGCATGCTCAATTATGAGGGTTAGTAGCACTTATTTGCAATGGGAAATCAATCACTTACTAAGAATGAACCTGCGAACAATAAAATAATAAGAAAATATAGAGGAAAACAAATGAATGCAAACCACAGTGCTAGAGGATTCTATTTCTTCTCTCTACTCCTTCTGAAACATTGTGTGTGTGGTGTTCATTATTAGTATCACTAGTGTCTATAACTTGGGAGTGTTGATAAAATGATATCGATTATGATCACAAGAATGCTTTGATGCTTCGTATGAAAATCCTACAAATAATTGTGTATAAAAGCTTGAAATCCTGGATCCTTCAAATAATTGTGAAGGGTTGATTATATAGAATATGGAAAATGATTTGAATGGTTGAGATTGATCCCAGAGATTAGAGAATGAATGGTTGAGATCAAAAGGAATTGGAGAGGCAATCGATAAACTCCACCTCTTCAACTAGGGGAGAAGAGGTGATGTTTTAGTTAACTGAGGAGAAACCAGTAAACTCCACCTCTTCAACTTGGAGAGAAGGGGTGATGTTTTAGTTTAACTAAGGAGAAACCATTAAACTCCACCTCTTCAACTTAGAGAGAAGAGATAGTGTTTTAGTTAAATGAGAAGAAACTAGTAAACTCTACCTCTTCAACTTGGAGAGAAGAGGTAATGTTTAGACAACTGAAAATTTGATCACGAGTTACCTTTTACTTGAGAAAGGATTTATTTGAATATTTAATTGATTTTTGTAATTAAAGTATTCAAACATGTGATAATTGAATTCTTTTTTTATTTAGAATTGAATTATTGAGTGAAATGAAATTAATTTAATTACAAGAATTAATCAATAAGTTTAAATATTTAAATTTAAACTTTAGAAAATTTAATTAAATTAATTAATTAAGGTTATTTATTTAAATAAAATTAATTATATAATTAATTTTGGGGAAATGATTAAAATGATTTGGGGTATAGATTTAGAATAAATAGATGATTAATTAATGATTAAAAAACCATTAATTAATGGATGAAAATTAGTGGTTTAATGTAAGGTCACAAGTATGTCCATTTTAGGGTGTCTACATTTGCCCCTCTTTGATACAATGTGATTCATCACATTGTGTCAAAGAATTTTCAGATTTGATCCTACCCCAGCTTGCCCCAGTGACATCAGGTGGACTGTATGCCCCCTCAACAAATTAAGCATAAAAAATGCATCAAATGAGCATTAATTTGTTGATAATGTTGAATCATTATATGATGATGAATGCATTCCTATGTTATTAATGATGGATGCTTTGATTATTTGATCTAATATGCATATTGTTTGAATTTGTATTATGCAATAAATGAATGCAAACCTAAAATTACACAATATTCCTAAGTAAATGCAAGTGTTAGTTAGAAGAAAGTTAGTGATATTTGGTTGTGATAGGAAGGGACTGAATGAAAGACGGAGTGATGAAACCAAGTTGCTACCATTTTTTCCAATTTTATTCATCATTGCACCTTATTATGAAAAGGTAGAGACTCAAATGCAGCCAGATATTGACCATCTAGATATCGATATGATCTTTGATAAACAAAAGTAGAGGAAATGAATAGAAAGAGAAACAAATGCACCTAGATATTGACCATCTAGATACCGCTATGATCTTTGATGTAAAGAAAGATAACCAAATGTACCCATATATTGACCATTTAGATACCACTATGATCTCTGAAATAAAGGAGAACCAAATGCACCCATGTATTGACCATCTGGATACTGCTATGATTTCCAATAAGAATAAGAAAACTACCAAAGAGAAAATCCAATGTACCCAGATATAGACCATCTGGATACCGCTATGATTTCTTGATAACAAAAGTAGATAACAGAAAAGGATTGTTCAATACTTTTCTAGGGGTTAGCTTAGATTGTGGAACTGCATGGCTGCCAAATGTGTGATAGCTCCTACCACATTTATCCTGAATCATCATTGCCCTAGAATTGAATTGAAACAATCCACAAAAAACAACCAAAGAAAACAAGATCATGATCCATCATAGTTACTCTCATCACTTAGTGGTATCCTTGAGTAGCATAAGAACATAATCACAAAAGATAGACTGACAACTGACTGACATGACTGACCTACTCAATAGTTTATTGTTCCTTGATTGCTTTATTTTATTATCCTTGATTGCATATAGTTTCAGGAATGAATGACTCATATAAGACCTATTTGTCTATTTTTGAGTATATTCGTCACTATAAAAGACAATTGATAATTTTATTTAAATATTTGATTGATTGATTCGATTGTCAACAGATTGGATTGTTGATAAAGCTGGGTCATATGAGCCCATTATTGACTTTCAAAACTCACAGTTTTGACATTTTATTGATAACATATTTGATTGCTAATAAAGTTGAGTCATATGAGTCCATTGTTGATTTATGAAGCTCACAGTCTTGACGCTTGATTGATTTCTTGATTTGATTGCTAATATTTTGCAATATTTGATTTTTTTAGGACATTTTGCTCTTTTTAGGATTTTTTGATGACTTTTTAAAAATTTTAGGTATTTTTTTTAGGACTTTTAGAATTTTCCCATAGTCTAGTGGACTAGTACAAACCTTGGATAATCATGATTCTCAAAGGGGATTACACTTCTGAAAATAAGATTGGGTACTCAATTATTGCATGTAGGGAGCACAAACCTGATATTTTGAAGTTCATTGATGGTGAAGTGGGATTTGAATACTTGGCACCTATTTAAAAGGTTTTCACCAAGGTACCCACCCAATAGTGCTTGTTTTCCAAGTTTTTATTGAGAGAGAGATTGTTTTTCTCTTTATTTTTCTCTATTTTGATTTTTTTTGTCGCCAAGGCACCTGTTTGCTAGGTTTTTACCAAAGTAACCTTTTATATCTTTTGATTTTTCTTGTATTTTCTGGATATTAGATATGTTCCCTTGGCCTTAGGGCCCCAGCCATAGAACCTTTTGAGGTGCATGTTGTTGATTTAACCAGGGATTTGATCTCCTTCTTGAGTTGCCAATTGATATGCCCCACTATTGTATGATGTTATGATGATGTAGGGTCCTAGCTAATGAGGTTCAAACTTTCCTGGTTTAACCCTTTCTACATGGTTCTTTTGATTCTCCATAAGGATGATATCTCCTACGTCAAAGGTTCATGGTGTGACCTTCTTGTGATAGTTCCTTCTAAGGTGATTTTGATAGCCTTGTAAGTGATTGAGTGCATTTTGTCTTCTCTCATCCAATAGTTCTAATTCATTGAGCCTTGCTACTCTGTATGCTTCATATGAATTGATGTTCTTCACTAAGATTCTAAGGGATGGGATTTCAAATTTGAGGGGTAGGACCGCCTCTGATCCATATACTAGTGAGAATGGAGTTGCTCCTGTAGGGTTTATCACACTAGTTCTATATGCCCATAATGTGGGAATGAGCTGCAAATGCCACTCTCACCCATATTCATTGACCATTTTCTTTAAGATCTTCAAGATAGTTTTGTTAGTGGCTTCAACTTTACCATTCCCTTGGGAATATTAGAATGAAGAGAAACCTTGCTTTATCTAGAATTTTTGAGAGAGGTCTTCAACATCTTGATTTTGAAAAGGTGTACAATGATCTATGAGTATGGTTTGAGGTATTCCATATCAAAAAAATGATGTTATTTAGTATAAACATGGATATTTTCTTACCTATAATGTATGTGAGAGGAATTTCTTCCACCCATTTGGTAAAGTACTATGTTGTTGTGATGATGTACTTGTGACCATTAGAAGATGTTGGTGTAATCTTACCTACTAAGTCAAATACCCATTTAGAAAATGGCCATGGTGAAGTGATGGAGTTGAGCTCTTGAGATGGTGCATGGATAAGATCTCCATCAACTTGACACTGTCATCACCTTTGCACATATTTGTTAGCACCTGTCTCTACTATGGGCTAGCAGTATCCCATTATGATGATCTTCTTTTCCAAACTATTTCCACCTACGTGGGCCCTACACATTTTCTCATGTACCCCGTATAAGGCTCTCTAAGATTCTGTGGAAGTGAGACATTGTAAAAGTGTTCCATCTAGACTTCTTCTATATAGAGTACTAGCAAGAAGGGTGTACCTAGAGGCTTGGCAGATGAGGGACTTCTTTTGGTTCCTAGACAAGTTGGGTGGTAGGATACTATTTTGGAGTTAATTGTACATGTCATGGTACCAGGGGGACTTAGGACTAACAAGTACACACACTGACTCAGTGACTGGAGCTTGATATGTCGGTATCATTAGTTTCTCTACCAAAAATTGGAATTTGGTCTTGTTACCCGACATGTCGATCAAGGATGCTAGAGTAGCCATCGCATTCGCTGGTTTGTTTTTAACTCTTGGAACTTTCTTGAATACAATGAAATGAAAAGAAGCCTACAACTTGTCCACCAGCTCTCTATATGGGATCAGTTTCTCATCTTTTTTCATGTATTCATTGTTTACTTGGCTGATGAATTGGGAATCACCATAGACTTTTAGGTTCTTTATGCTCTATTGTATAGCTATCTTCAATCTGATGACTAGAGAATCATACTCAGCTATGTTTCTCGTGCATGGAAAGTTTAGTTAGAAAGACTTAGGAATTGCATCATTATTTGGGGTAATGAGTACTATCCCTTCTCCTGCACCATGGTTTGTGTATGACCCATCAAATAATAGTTTCCAAACCTCTATTTCCGATTGTACTGTGAGAATGGACTCATCTAGGAAGTTAGACACTATAGGATGATGATCTTGTATTGGTGCCTCTTCTAGTTGGTCTGCAATTAATTGCCCTTTGATAGCCTTTCGATCCACGTACTCTATGTCAAATTCACTTAAGATCATGACCCATTTGGCGAGTTGACCCGTTATTTCTACTTTACTCGACAAGTATTTCAATGGATCAATGTGTTCTATTAGCTTTTTTTGATGACTCAACATGTAATGTCATAACTTCTGGGAAGCAAAGACAACTGTGAGACATGAATTTTAAATTGTAGAATAAATTATCTCATAACCCATTAGTGTTTTTTTAAGGTAGTAAATGGGTCTTTCCTTTCCTTGGTCATTGTGTTGTACCAAGAGAACACCTAGTGCGGACTCCATTATTGAGATATATAAGATTAGTGGCCTACCTTGAATGGGTTACACCAATATAGGAGATTTCAATAGGTAATCCTTGAAGTTTTGAAATGCTTGCTCCCATTTTTCTATCCATATAAAGGTCACATCTTTATGCAATAGGTGCTGGAATGGGTGACACTTGTCTACTAGTTGGGCGATGAATCACCTGATAGATTGCAGTCTGCCTTGTAGACCTCATGGTTGTCTCAGATTGGTTGGTGGTGGCATGTCAATGATGGCCTTGACCTTTTCTAGGTCTACTTCAATGCCTCTCTGTGATACAATGAATCCAAGGATATTTCCAGCAGTAACTCTGAATGCACACTTCTTTGGATTTAGTCTAACCTTGTACTCCTATGTTCAATCAAATATCGGGCCCAAAATTGTAGGTGAGTTTCCCTGAGCATTTATTTGGCTAGTATGTCATGGATGTAGTCTTCCATTATTTTATGAATTAGATCATGAAAGATCATGGTCATTTCCCTTTGCTAAGTTGCACCTGCATTTTCAAGACCAAATGACATTATGTTCGAGTAGTAAGTACCCCAGGCACATGTGAATACAATCTTGTGTTGGTCCTCTGGTGAAATCATTATTTGGTTATATCTAGAGAAGCCATCCATGAGTGATAACATTTGGTGCCCTGATGTTAGGTCAACTATCATGTCAATGTTTAGTAGAGGGAAATCATCCTTGGGACAAGCCTTGTTTAAATCTCTGAAATCTATGCATATATAGATCTAATCATTGTGTTTGGTTACTGGAACTAGATTAGATATTTAATCCTCTTATGGAATTGGTCTTATGACTCCTGCATCTAGAAGTTTCTTCAATTCTTCTTTGACAAGTAAAGTGATGTGCATATGCATCTTTCTCAATTTTTTTTTAACAGTTTTTGCATTTGGTAATAATGGTAGATGATGTAGCACTAGCTCCGGATCCAAACTTGGCATGTCTGCATCAGACCATGCGAAGTTGATTTTCCTTTCCTTGAAGAAAATAATGAATCATTCTCTTTCCTATGGTGTAAGAGACTTAGCCAAATAGATATGTTTAGGGTCCTTTTCACTAGAAGATATGTCCTTTATTTTTTAAATTTTTTTTATGGTCAGAAAGTGCCTTGCGGTTTTCACTTACTGGTTGTTATTTTTTTCTTTTGATATTGATTTTGCGACTAGAAAGAGGAGCCTCCTCCCCAAATTATGTCGATCTATCTAGGTCAATAGAGAAGTCTTCTTTGTTTTTTACTGATGGTATGCCTTCTCAAAGTCCCATGAATCCTATGATGGCTTCATCATTCTCAAAATTATCTATGTCAGGTTTTCCTTGTTGGTACCATTCTATCAATTCAGGGTAGACTTGAAAAAAGTCCTCGTGAGGGGATGACTCTGCTTAGGTAAATGGGACCATGGTGATAGTTCTAACAAAATGGGAATGGGATGTGGATGCACCACTTTAGGAATTTTTATTGATATGTTTATCAATACATGGTTGATCTTCTATGGTCATTTGGTCAAACATATCTTCAAGGTGTATAGTATTGATGGACCGAGGGGAATAGCCTGGGATGAGTGACTCAAAATTGTAGAGGGATAATCACTCGTAGTCATGGGAATCAATCATGCTAGAATGCTAGTTAGATATATCAATTTTTGCATCATCCTGGATAGTTTGATTACGGTTCAATTGAGAATAAGAGGTTTCCACTTCTGATGGCAATTACTGCTAGAGTATACTACTGATTAGGGCATGTTTTGGATTTTTCCTTAGTTTAATTCTGCAATTTTTTCTTGGTCTATGTGTATATCTTGCATGTTAGTACTGGTTCTATTTTTTCCTTAGCCTGGCCTTCTTTTGTTTCTCTGGGTTGGTGGTAAAGTCAGTTCCATTAAGCCTTTTTGTCTTTCCCCCATACTAGTTGTACCATCATATCCAAATTTTTGTAGCATAGTAAAACCACCCCCATATTGTGATAGAGGTATCTGGGCTTGAGGTGTATATTGAGTGTCTTTATACAACCAAGTGTTGATATCCAGATCCAAATGGTTCTCTTCAGCTATGTCCCCCCATTTGAAAAATGTGGTTGGTGGGCATTTGAATAAGTTTGGTTATGGAGTTTCATGAATTTCCACCAGTTGGGGCATGTCATATGATCTGGTATTTTGAGGCATGTTATTGATGGTAAAAGATTCCTCATAGATATACTCACCACGCCCTTTGTCCGTGATTGATATCTTCCCAACATTTCTTGGTATGTCTTTGGGAATAGAATCAAAGGCAGAAGGAATGCTAACTTCCTTATTTGAAGGCACTTGATTATCTATACTGCTTCTTATGGTGTTGCAGTATTGGAATAGGTTTAGATCTCCTTAAATGATTATCTCTGCCCCCCGGTATGGGAATTTGATGCAATGGTGATAAGTGGAAGGGACAACTTGCATCTCATGTATCCACAACCTTCTCAGTAACATGTTATATCCTAAATCCATGTCTAGGATTTGAAATGGGGTGTTCTTTATGACTGGGCCAATCCTGACTGGTAGCATGAGGATACCTTTTGATGATCTTTCCTCCTCATCATATGCCCTGATATTTATCCTCCTAGGGAAATCAATGCTAGATTCAAAAGGTTTTTATTAATTTCAAAGTGCATATGTTTAACCTGACTCCACCATCAATGAGGACTCTTCAGATTGTGTGTTTGTGAACTTAGATAAGTAGATGCATGGGATCATTATGCAGAGGTTTGTGCAGAGGCATGTCATGGTCTTTAAATGTAGCATGCTTGTTAGCAGAGATGTAATTTACCATGGTTTGGAAATTCTCTAGATTTATGTTTCATGGGATAGCTACATTTTGAAGGGCTTGATCTAAGCTTTCTTATGTTGTGAGGATTTGTGTAAGAGGTCAAACATGGAGATTTGGGTAGGTGTGTACTTTAGCTAATCTAGTAGACTAGTTTGTGGATCGGAGGCTATTGGAGGATTAGCTGGTGTAGCTGAAGTGGATGACACTCCTTGCAAGACAACTTTAGAATGACATGATTTTTTGATAGTGCATTTGGCATTTGGATCTCTGATAGTAATCGTATCCACATGGCTATCTGAAGGATTAATGCAATTGATAGTGCTATCAGAGTTAGCATATGTGTAATTCACTTGTTTAAAATGTCCACCAGACATGGAGGCTTTCCCTTTGTTATGATCATGGAATGTATCATTGAAGACTTGTGATCGGTTGTACCCTTGGATTGGGTATTTCTGACATCGATAACCCCTGTGTTAATTAGATCTTGTATGGTGTTTTTTTATTGGTAGTAGTTGGGTGTCTTGTGTCCTTTTACCTGATGATATTATCAAAATTCATTACCATTCCACCACTTTGGTTTCACAACACCATTTTTTGTATTCTATGATTTTGGGCAGAGTGATAGTATTGGTTTGAATCAGCTTTTTCAAGGCTGAATCTATCGACTCTCCTAATGGTGTGTAGTCATGTTTAGGAAACATAAACCTTTTTGGGCGCTGCGCATTGGCTTGGTTGTTGGACACATCTTCTGCTTGAATAGTGGGTGTTTGAGCATAGTTTACTATTTTGACATCAATGGCACCATCATTGGTGACATTCTTGTTCTTATTCCACCATTTGGCTTTATCTTTTGCATTTTTTTCCGTGTTTGTTTGGGTAGGGTTTGCAAGGATTCCTCTCTTGATCAAGTTTTTGCACATCAAACTCCTCATTTGACGAGTTGTTTTAAGTTTGTAGCAAGCTGCAATTCTATGGTAAATGACATATCTAGGATCAGATTTTCAACAAACATAACTATGAGGTATTGTTTGGGCACATCATACATTATTATGTTTTCAGTGTTCCTCCACCTTTGTAGGAATTTAACAAAGAATTCTCGATCTTTTTTCTTAATGTCGCAGAGGTCCTTGATGTTGACCTTGCGTTCAATGTTATGATTGAAGTGAGAAATAATTTTTTGGCCAATTCTCCCCAAGAATGAATTCCATGGGGTAGGTGTGAGAACCATTCCATTTTTGGTCTAGCTAGACTCAGTGGAAACAGTCGCATTAGGTAAGTTTCATCATGTGCAAACTCAATGTAGCTAGCAAATAACTCTTGGATATGCTCTACAGAGTTGGTACTACCTCTTTATTTGTCAAATTTGAGAACTAAGAAGTGAGTAGGAAACAAATACATGTGCAATAAGTAATTAAATGGGTATGGGTACTATTAGTGAACAAATTTTTCCTTCAAAAATGAATAAACAACTCAACTCCTAATGCCTAGAAAGAAGAAAAAACAACACTAATAGTTGGACGAGTTATCATTAATTGATAAATCTCCTCTAAATTGAGAGGTACAACTCCCTCTTAAGATTTAAAATGAATTAAAATCTAGATTATGCCTTTAACCAAAAGACACAAAGGAAAACTAACATTCACCCATCACTATGTGATGAATGCGACTACAGATTTAAAGAATTAGAGATGAACAAACAAATGGCCAATCGACCACCTATTTAATCTTCTCAAGCATAGAGAAACAAAAGGAAAATTTAATATCTATTTTTCATATGTAGGTGCATAAAACCAGCTGATTTTATAACGCATACAAATACTTGATAGATGGGACAAGATAACACCATAAATGTGACTAGAACAACCAACATATTTTTTACAATCAGAGAAATATGAAGCCAAACCAACATATTTAAAATTACATTTCTCCTTATTTCAGATATACAAATAAAATAACCAACCGATTATTATGTCCATGTCATTAAACAAGCTGCAAAAATAAAAATATCTTCTCTTCCCCTCTCCCTCTGTTACAATAATATCATAAAATAAATTCTCCCTCTCCCTATAGCTGACTGACTCTGGAAAAAGAAGAACCTCTATTTTCAAAAGATCTTTCCAATAAATAGTTATGTTTGATTATTATTCAATTCTGTAACTGAATCTTGAAATATTTTTGAATATTTCCCTTTTCTCTAGATTTGTCAGTTATCCATAACTAGTTCTTTTAATTCTTTCTAATTGCCTTTTTCACCTTTCGTTAGTCACCCTTTTTTATTAATATAGCATAGTATGTTGGAGATAATTAAACAAGTCTTCAATAGTTAGGGGAATAATTAAATTTTCTCTAATTTACAACTCATGGCCATACTAATCCTAGAGGTCAAGTCACCATTTTCACATTTTTAAATTCTGTCAATTTTTTGCCAGCAAAATAAGGTCTCCATGCGAGAGGCATAACTTTTTATTCCATTGTTGGATCGAGCTAAGTGCTTGATATGTTGGCCAAAACCTATTTTTTAACATTCTGACTTGAGTGATTCTCTGAATAATGTCTGCGTCAAAATTTATTCTCTAATGTGTGCAGGTCTATAAACCTGTCATGAAATCAGACTTGCTAAGATAATGTCCTAGTGGCTTAATATCTCAACATGATTGTCTATTGGTGGAAGATGATCATTATTTCCTTCACTTGTCATGTTTATCATTTCTCAAGGAATTAACATGTCTCTTATCCTAGTTATGTGCACTCTGTCTTCAACAAACATATGAATCAAATGCGGACTTGCAAGCTTCAAAAGGGTGGTGTTTGTTTGAGAAACATATGCATGTCATTGACAGTCCATAATGCTCTTCACGCTTCCATTGCTGATGATGGCACTATTGTAATACTCTTCAAAAATAATATCCACCATTGTCACTATTCAACCTCGATGTCATTTCTGAATTGTAAATTTGAACTTTAAAATTTATAACCAAGGTTCAAGGTTCAAGGTTCAAGATGCAAGACACAAGATGCAATATATACTTTGCCTCAAACTTTATGCATTGTAGACCAATAGAGATGTCATTGACTCAAGAGAACCAAAAATGGAATTTTGAACTTTGAACTCAAGGTTCAAGGTTCAACATTCAAATGACAAAGGACATTTGACGAATAAGTGAAAAACTCTTGATTTTAAAATATGAAGAATATTTTACCAGCAACAGGTACAAATCCTATGTTGTGTAGGACTTGCTTTTCCCCTTATTTTGTGTGTTCATCATTTCAGTTTGTAGACTTTTCACTTGTTGTATCATCATGTCTGTCTGAGATTGAGGAACATTCATGGAATTGAATCTCTATGACGTGGTAGGTATAAGGATTGTCCTATGTGTTCCTTGTGTTGGGATGTATGATCTAGTCCTTGGGACTTGATATTGATTTCCTAGTGTGTGATTATGATACTGGGGAATTTGATTGGTCCAAGATTGTTGTTGTTGTTGGGGTTGTTTTTGATGTTATTTTTTTGGGGTTTTTTTTTTTGTTGGGATCCCTATAGGAATAAAGGTGTAGCCTTAGGTGGACATTAACTAAATGTCAGACCCACAAAGATTGATCCTAAAGCTAGCAGGGATAGAATGTAGTGCCTAAGCAGTTGCAAATGGGTTGTTTCTTGTTTGTGGAATTGATGAGACAGCATGAGTGATTGATGTAAAATTCCATGAGGCCAATTCTTGAGATAAACTAGTGACTAGGGGTCCACTCGGTTGGGAGCCTATCATGCTTTGCATGGATGATATGCTAGCTTGATTTGCATAGCTAGTTTGGTTTGACATAGTCTACACTGCTATCATTATTGTTGATGATGGAAAAGAAAAAAATTGGGATATCACAGGATCCATTTGAGAGGATTGAGCTATGCTTTTCCCTACTAGAGGGTTCTTAGGCCATATTGTTGACACATTAAATTCAGCAGGGAGTTTGACTCCCTTCTTAATCAACATGGCTAAGAATCTTCTAGGTTTTCTCTCCACCACAACATCAACCACTTGTGTTTAATAGGAATCTTTCTCTATGTCTTCAAGCTCCTCTATGTGACATCTTGGAACATTGTTGGTCTACGAGGACCAATAGGATACATATTCTCAATGTAAAGAGAAGGATCAATATTTTTGAATGGGTCATCCTCTCACTCTTTTTCCTACAGGGGAAATTGGTTAACATAGGATTCATTGGGTTGAGTTATAGACTTTGACCTAGTATAAGGTCTTCTATAGGGTGTGAGAGACATGGTGTTATCCAGGTTTTGAACTAAAATAAGTGATATAAAGAAAACAAAAAAAGTATAAATTCTCGAGGAGAGTCTGAGTTATGTTTGACAAGGGTAATTCTAGGGACAGGTTTTGAATTCTCTTGATCTCAAAGATTTTGGTGATGTAAGATATGATTCTGACTCTTGCCTTAGATGATACAAATTCATTGATAGAGATTGATGAAGTTGAGATAACAAGATCAAGATAATCCACTCTGAACTTTTGAACTAATAATGTTTAAACAATAGTTGAACTATCAAAGAGGGATGATCTTTAATGTTTTGAGATTCACACAAATTCTTTGTTGTTTCATGGGATGTGTACATTGATATTTCACATGAAATGGGGAATATTTTCAAAGGTTTTTAGACTGATAAAATATAGAGTGCTGGTAGAGGAATCCAAATTCGCTGATAGAATAAATGCATAGGTTGATAGTTCGATTGCGAAAAACATCCACTGATTGTAGAAAAATGCTAGGTCAATTGTGGTAAATGTTCAGTGATTGTGGAAATAAAAGGATTGATTGTGGAAATAAAGGTCTTGATTGTGGTAAAACTCCATCAATTGCGGCAAAATTTCATCATTTGTGGAAAAGTGCAAAAATCCTTGAAAATGATAGCGATTGGGAAGCTATCTAATAAAAAGATGATCTCTCTAGAATAGTGATGTGGTTTCTGGAATAGTTTCTGGTCCACACACTAGACCTCAAACATGTTTGACTCATTTTGATTATTTTTTATGTTGGTTTTTTATTTTTGGAAGTGATCATATAAACAAGCACAATAGACAAAGTGTTTTGAATATCTAAGACTGAAATGTGTATGTTCTAAAAATTTTGCAAGTTTCAATGTTTTCACGTGGTCTAAACAAAGACAGTCAGATTAATCTAGGTCAAATTTGGCTTGAAGATGAAATATTGTAGGCCCAATGCTTTGATGTTCATTAGCTAACACAACAATTGTCATACTACTAGGACACAAAGATCCATGATGTAGGTGCCCATGTTTTTCCATTGCCAGATATTGTTTCTATGCTAATGGAGATCTCTTTCATCAACACAATATCCTGGAACACATATGTTGGGAATCTTGGGGGGAAATTCTACAACCCCTTGTACTATAATAAGACACGTGTTTGGAGTTGAAATGGGTAGGTCTCTAATTAATGGGTTTTATTAAGGTCTATGGAGTCTATCCAATCAATTTGTATGTGTGTGAATCACTTAAGAGCCTAGTTGACCATTCTGGCTACCTAGGGATACTTCAAGCGATCCAGGATATCATCCACACACCTCGCTTGAGCTTGGCTAGATATAAAATAGAGCTTTGGCTCGCGTCTTGTTTATATACCGATCAGAAGGATTACCAGTTTAAGGTTGTTCTCTAAGGAAGAAGAGAATTCCCACACATGTCTTTCTAAAAAATTGTAAAGGTTGTTAATCTAACAGATTTGTGCAAGTGCACCAATGAATTAAGGCACAAGGTTAATCGATTAAGCACCAGAATTTCAAGTATGAACTAAGCTATCATCCATACATACACGCATGTTCAATTTTAAGCCCAAAGTAGATAAAGATTGCTTGTCCAATTTTAATACACCAAATTCAATGATTTTTTGCCTTTGTTAAATTTTTAGCCACCTTGTCAATTTTAAGCACCAAATTGGAAAAGTGAGTTCATGATGTTTTGCATACACTTTTCTTTTTAAAGAACCAAAAAGAGAAATGAGTTAATTTTATGTTGCTTTGTTAACTGTTTCCTCACCACAAGTTGTCAAAAAAGGGATTAGTACCAAAATATTCTAACAATCAAATGAATAAAATTCAGCAACTCTGAGATTTTTAAGACCATTAAGGCTAATGGTAACCTTGTACTTATCTGCAAAATGCTTGAGAGAATCTAGATACCTATTGAAAGATTCACTTTGATCTTCTGCTCCAATTGCCAAGATTGTCCTTTTTCATGTACGGTAGTTACAAGCTCTTCTTATGGCTTCTCTTAGTGATCTATAACCTGGGGTGTGTCTGGTTATCCTTTTTGTCATATGTCATTTTCTCAATCCTACACAGAAATCAAGAAAGAACACACAAAAAGAAAACTTTTCAAATCTCTTTCTTTTTTTGAAAATATTTCTCAGAAAATTTAAAATAATAGAGAATAAAATCCCTGTATAATTTCAAGACCTTTCCAAAATTGTAACTTTTTTTTATAAGAAATGTTGATTTGTGTCTTGAATTTTTTTTTTATGAAGTAGCATAATTTTTTTTATAAGAAATCATTAAAAATTTAGGAAAAACTGAATTTTGTACTATAGCTTTCTTATGTTAACAAATATCTAATAAAAAAATTTTAGATCACAATTCTTTAATTTGTGCCCTAGGGACCCATTTTATCAGAATAGACCAGTTTTAAAAGATCTATTATTTTTGCAAAATAATTTCAAAAATAATAATATCACAGAGAATAAAGCCCATCTATAATTTCAAGACATTTCTAAAAATGTATTTTTTTTTGAAAAGAAACTCTGATTTGTGCCCATAAATGTTTTTTTATGAAATATCATAAAAAACTTATATTAAAAAAATTTAAAAAAACTCAGAAAAATCTAAATTTTGGATTGTGGCCCCCTTAGATCAGCTTCAGCCTAAACAAAAAGTCCATGTGGTTTGAAAGATATAACCAAATTTCACGCTAATTTGATTAAGAGTAGTGGACAAAACCGGTTGTATGACCGAGACTGAGGGATTCTTTTGGTTGTCTACAAGCAATTATCAGGTTGTAAGTTCATGTCGGGCTCACTAAAATGTTTATCTTGTGTTCTGCACGCTCAATAATGAGGGGTTAGTAGCACTGATTTGCAATGCGGAAATAAATCACTTACTAAGAATGAACCTACGAACAATAAAATAACAAGCAAAGATAGAGGAAAACAAATGAATGCAAACCACAGTGCTCGAGGATTCTATTGCTTCTCTCTAATCCTTCCAAAATGCTATGTGTGTGGTGTCCAGTATTGGTATCAACAACGTCTATGATTTGGAAGTGTTGAGAAATTGATATCGATTATGATCACAAGAATGTTTTGATGCTTCGTATGAGAATCCTACAGAAAGTGTGCACAAAATCTTGAAATCTTAGATCCTTCAAATGGTTGTAAAGGGTTGATTATATAGAATATGGAAAATGATTTGAATGGTTGAGATTGATCCTAGAGATTAGAGAATGAATGGTTGAGATCAAAAGGAACTAGAGAATCAATCAGTAAACTCCACATCTTCAACTAGGAGAGAAGAGGTGATGTTTTAGTTAACTGAGGAGCAACCAGTAAACTCCACCTCTTCAACTTGGAGAGAAGGGGTGATGTTTTATTTTGACAGAGGAGAAACCAGTAAACTCCACCTCTTCAACTTGGAGATAAGAGATAATGTTTTAGTTAAGTGAGAAGAAACTAGTAAACTCCACCTCTTCAACTTGGAGAGAAGAGGTAATGTTTAGTTAACTAAAAGATGATCATGAGTTACCTTTTTTAACTTGAGAAAGTTTTTATTTGAATATTTAATTGATTTTTGTAATTAAAGTATTCAAACATGTGATAATTGAATTCTTTTTTATTTAGAATTGAATTATTGAGTGAAATTAAATAAATTTAATGAAATTAGTTTAATTAGAAGAATTAATTAATAAGTTTAAATATTTAAATTTAAACTTAAGGAAATTGAATTTAATTAATTAATTAAGATTATTTAATTAAACAAAATTAATTATTTAATTAATTTTGGAGAAATGATTAAAATGATTTGGGGAATAGATATAGAAGAAATAAATGATTAATTAATCATTAAAAAACATTAATTAATAGATGAAAATTAGTGCTTTAATGTAAGGTCACAAGTATGTCCATTTTAGGGTTTCCACAAAAACCTTTGAAAGTCTACCTCATTTGAGGATTAAAATATACAATCTAGAGATTCGCCTTGTGAAAGGATTTAGAAACTAAGACCTGTAAGAGTCTACCTTGTGAAAAGATTTAGCTTTCTGCAATTGTCAGAGAACAACAAGTGATTGATTTGTAGTATAACACCTTTCTTTTAAGATCATTTATGCCCTGTAGCTTCTCATACTTCCATATTGTCTATGTCTCATACCTCTCCTTCAATTCTCTCCACAATCTCCTGTATCAGCCATTGATTAATCTATCTTTTTCTTCAAAAAAATTTCTCACCTCTACACTCATTATTTTCCTTCATAGATAATATTATATTATATTCCTTAGTGTTTTTTCCTCTTAATCAATACCATTGATTTTGCCTCTTAAGTGTTTTCCTTTCCTCTCATTCAACACCAATCTTGAGAATTCAAACCTTGCTTTTTAGGTCATTTAACACTTTAGGTTCACCTCCTTGTAGAATGCTGTAGATCATCGCTAACCTTAGATAAAACCATCCATTTAAATAAACCAATAGAATCTTGACAATTTAAATATCCTTTATAACAAACCTCACCTCAAAATATGAACCGATTTGTCATTTAGCGATCAAACAAATAATATTGCTTTGTTTCCTCTAGAATACTGATTAATCATTCAAATCCACATATTAAAATAACATTTAAAAATTTGGTCGTACATTTCATCTCTAACATGTTATAATGAATCATCCTATAAAACTGCTCCTCATAATACTTTAATCTACATATTCACTCATCAAAACTCCATCATGCTTGTTATGTCAGTTAGTAAGTTTTAGGTTGTACAGATCTATTTCTTCATTACCAATTGATGTCAATTGATATGATAGACTTTTTATTGTGTTTGGCCATCAATGAAAACATTTGATCAGATGGGTATCATTTTTTATTTGTCTTTCCCAATTAGGTGATCAATGCCAATAATCTCCCCCTTTGGAATTGATGAAAAACATTGTCAATTCTCAAATGTGTACAAAATAATGAAATATAAAATGAAAATTACATAACACATTGTTCAGAGTAACTCACAACAAATATTCACCAAATATTTTCATTTCATTAACTAGTAGTACTCCATGTACAATAGTATTTCATTCCATTTCTCCCCCTTACATAATATTTCAAATTCAAAAGAAAGTTACCATTCACATCTTCACCACATTGATCATATTGTTCTGTTCACAACATATTCTCCCCATTTTGACATCAAGCTCAAAGGTTTAAAGAAGATTTGAAGTCCATATCACAGTCAGTCAAGTGACACTATAGCTTGTCAAATATAGTTTTGTAAGTTTTCTTGGCTACACTTAAATTAGTATCTCATAGGGTTCATAAATGTGAAAGTGCAATATTCTAACCCAGAAGATTACTTGACATATCTTCTAATTCATCCTGAGTAGTTCTCTCAGGTTTCCCAATCAAGTACTCATCATCCTTGACACTTACTAACATGATATCAACAATAGGGGCCAAAAATGAGTTCAAATCAAGTAAAGTGTCCACCTTCTATTCATTCTCAACCTAAATTAGCTTTAGCTTACTTCCTATCTCTCTGACTTTAGTTGTATAGACTGTAGCACTGCTATAAGTTACATCATACTTCTCAATTGTGTCATCCAATTCCTTCTGCAATTCTTTTGCCTTCTTGTTTATATCACTGGTAAACTCAGATAGCTTTGAAACTTTTGTCAATATACCACCAAAAATATTTAGATTACCTTTGGCATTCTCAGCTTCTTTTTGCAAATTTTCTTTGTCTTTTGCAATCTTGGCCTTTACCTTTTCCATCCTTTTCATATCATAGGCATCTGCAGTCAAAATTCTATCCAACAATGATGTATCCTTCAGTATTACTTTTTTCTAACTTGTTCATTTGATCAATGAAATTATCCTTTTCATCAATGTCACCATCAGGTACTAGCATATGCAATATTCCTTTTGCTAATCCAATTACTCTCTCCTCCTTCTTCTTCATCCTTGCCTTGTTTCTCTCAGCTTTTACTCTCAACTTGTCTGATAGTGTCAACATTTATTTGGGACTCAACAATTTGAAATCTAACTTTTCTAAATTGATCTCTTCTCTTCTCCTTTTCTGACTCACCAAGCTCCAAATTTCTCTTAACCAATTTATTTTCTGTTGCTATTGTTTGAAAATTAGTTGGGGTTACTAATGGCATAGCTGAATATGTAGCAGTAAGAGTAATTGTGACTCTAGGTGATATCTTTACCTCCTCATAAGGTATTTCCTCAATAACTACCTCATCCTTCTTTTTCTCTTCTGATTTATGCTCTTCTTGCTTCTCTATTTCCTCTACCTATGTAGGAATGGCCTCAAGAGCTTACTACCTTCTTAAGTTAAAACTCAATTCTAGAGCTTACTGCCTCAGATGTTCTGAACCTTTTATCTTCTATTACAAGATTCTTAAGTTAAAACTCAATTCTAGAGCTTACTGCCTCAGATGTTCTGAACCTTTTCTATTCTATGTCTATAGGTTTACTCAATAATACTTATGCATATCTATCAATCACATCGTCATAGATTTCATAATCAATTGCAGGTATCCAGAATGTTTTGGGCACAACAGGTTGAAGTATACATGTGCTTGTATCTACTAAGAAATATATTTCATCCTTATACTTCTAAATAATACCAGGTGGTATCCTCCATTTCTTGTGCATTGTAGACTAAATTTTTTTTAAATACCCCCACATATGAGTATCAAATTGGTCTCCCAATTCCTTGATATAATCAGAGATTTGTGTTACCACAGGTCTATCTTCTTTCCATTCAACATTACCTTTACCATGGAAGTAATTTTGAAAATAAAAGAAGATACATACAAGCAATGACCCAAACTTGAATGAATTCTTCTTATCATTTGTAATATTTTCCCTATTAACAACCATCTGATCAGTCAGAAATTCTCAAAGGTTGTTTGATACATTCTCACTTACTAATATATATGTAGCATGTGCTATTCCATGAGGAATTATTTTGTGTCTTCTTGAATGATAAACTTTATAACCAAAAACCATTTCTGAGAATCTCACATCATTATGAGGGATATTCGTCATAGTCATGAATCTCTTATCTATTCTAGATTTTTTCAATTATGCAACTAGCTCTCTAGAAATTTGCCTTAGAGAAGGCATCTTATGGGTGGCACTGAAACCTATAACCCTTCTTATTACTTCACCATTTATCTTATGGTTCTCTTCCAAACATAGGAATTGATCATGAAATCTACTCAATACATATCTCTTCCATTCATTGTGAAAATAGTAAGGGAAATCAAGTACATTTAGAATACCAGTGTTCATCAGATGTGCATAATCGTTCTTCAAGCTTCCAAATTCACACAAATTTACATACCCAGACTTGATATATTATTCTCCAAGCTCCTCCATATTTTTTTGAATGAAAGAACGGATGTCTTCAACCAACTGGAATCTAGGTGGGATCGATGGCAATGCTCCAACTTTATCAACCTTGGCAGATTTCATAGGATGCAAATTGAATTGTGGTCGCAATTCTTCAACATGTGCAATAAGGGTAGGAGTATCAATATTTTGTGCCATCATCAAATCTCCTTGACAAACAAAATCACAAACTCAAATTCAATCGATCAAATTATCCACTTCAACATTTACTCTGTTCATGTAGGGTTTTGCACTTTCAGTTTTCAAATTCAATAGTCACTTGCAAAAATTAAGTAGACAGTTGCAAAAATCTAGTTCACACTAGCTCATAAGTAGTTCTTGTGAAAGAAAAATTGTGAAAATGATCTCGTCTCATGTATTTATAATTCCACTAGGGTTTTACCGTTCACTCGAGTTACCATTACCTGTTCAATCGATTAACCATCTTACCATTTGTTCATTAAATGCATAATGCTACCGTTCAGTTCACTTCCAACACTAATATTTGACAATAGTTGTAAATTTTTCATAATATCATTAAAGATAGATACATTGTCATCACCTCACATCTTATTATGCTAACTTGTATTATTTACTTATAATTTTAAGGGACCAGTTGATAAGACTTTTGTATTCTTCCCCTTAATTCAATTTCTTGACCTAGTTGGAAGGTGAACTATCAACACTAGATGGTTGAGATCCAAATTTAGATGAACTTAATCCTCCTTCTTTCTTAACCCAAGTTTTCTTCATATAACTTCTAACTTTGTCTACATTTATACTCTTCTTTCCTTCATTTTTTGGTGACCAGTTCACTAGACTATTTTAGAAATCTCTTTCTAGATGACCCCGCTCTATTACATTCATAATATATCATGCTAGTTGATCTCCATGGTCCATGATAATTTCTCAAATTCATTCTTCTAAAATTTTCTACTATATGTCCATGAATTCCACAGTTTGTACAAATCACACTAGATTGTTGTTTTCTTCCATAAGTGTTCATTGGTGGCTTAGATGATCTAGAATTTCTCAATGCTAACCTACACTCTATGGCTTTGTGTCCATACTTATTGCAGTTGTAGAAATTTCCCTCAAATATTTCTCCATACTTAGTATTAGGACCACATTCACTTTCTCTATGTCCAAATTGATTACAGTTATAACAATATCCATTAAAATATTGAGTTTTAGGACTTACCGATCGATATCTGCAAACATTTGATGTGTGTCCTAGATTTCCATGGTTGTAGCATGTAGTATTTGATGATTTCCTTTCTTGATTACTAACAGTTGACTTGTATTCTTCTTGTTTCTCGTCGGTCTTTGATGATTCTCGTGTTTCCTGTGTACTCCTTCCAGTGTATCCTAATCCAGATTTGTCATTAGGTCTCCTTTGCTGATTAAGTTGTTCAAGGATCTTCAAGGTACTATCATTTCCTCTCTTAGGGTGATCATGTGCCTCTATTTCCTTCTTAATTTGTTCTTGTGCTTGTTTCAATTCACTCTTTCACATTTCATTTTCATCTCTTAGTTTTTCATTCACTTCTCTCAAAGTTTCATTTTCAATAGTGATTTCTTCATTCTCTTCATGTTCATCTTGCAAATGTTCATGCACTATATCATTCTCTCTATTTATGTGATACTATTATTCTTTCATTTCTCTCATTTTTTCTTCAAGTTCTTTCCTTTCATCTTTTGTAGCTCTTTTCTATTCAATATATTCACACATAGCTATTGATTGTCCTTCAAAATCTATTTTCACATTTGACAGTTCTTTTGTCAATTTTGCATTTTCCTTCACGACTTCATCTAGCACTTCTTGTGCTTCATCATAAATACTTCCTTCTGATAGTTCATCATAATAGTCTTGTGTATCTCTTAACCTTTTAGTCAATTTATTTCTTATAGAAAGGGATTCCCTTAATCTTTCTATCAAGTCTTCAATTACTTTCTTGAGAGTTTTTCCTCTTTCCATAGTGCTCAAATCAGGACCTTTTACTCAAGTTGTTAAACTTTCCTTTAGAGTATTGAAGATCTGATACCAATTGTTGGTTATTAAGCACTAAGTAATGTACTAAGAGGGGGGTGAATCAGTATATAATGAGTTCAACAATTTAAACTAATTATGATCACCCATTGCAAGTAAAACAATAAATTGATTATCTGATGCATTAACCATTATTGTTGATCACACTCATAAACATAAAATAGTAAATGCAAATCAAAACATCACAACCATAGAACATGTGACATAGAGATTTTGGTATTGTGGAAACCCTTGTAAGAGGGAAAAACCATGATGGGGATGGAAACCACAATATTCTCTACTACAGTGTGGAAGGTGCCATGTGAAAGGCTTACAAAAACTCTTTCTGAGAGTTATACATATTGTGAGTGTTTCCTAGTACACTATGAGATGTACAAAGAAGACCTTTGAAAGTATACCTCATGTGAGGATTAAAATCTACAATCTAGAGATTCAACTTGTGAAAGGATTTAGAAACTAAGACCTGTAAGAGTCTACCTTGTGAAATGATTTAGCTTGCTGCAATTATCAGAGAGCAACAAGTGATTAATCTATAGTAGCACACCTTTCTTGTAAGATCATTTATGCCCTATAGATTCTCATACTTCCATACTATCCATGTCTCAGACTTCTCCTTCCAATATATCCACAATCTCTTGTACCGATCATTGATTAATATTTCTTTTTCTTCAAAACACTGTTTCACCTATACACTCATTTCTTTCCTTCACCAATAATATTTTATTAGGTTCCTTAGTGTTTTTCCCACTTAATCAATACCATTAATTTTACCTCTTAAGTATTTTCCTTTCCTCTCATTCAATTCACCAATCTCAAGAATGCAAACCTTGCTTTTTAGGTCTTTTAACACTTTAGGTTCACCTCCTTGTAGAATGCTCTAGACCATCGCTAAACTTAAATAAAACCATCCATTTAAATAAATCAATAGAATATTGACAATTCAAATATCCTTTATAACAAACCTCATCTAAAAATCTGAACTGATTTGTCATTTAGTGATCAAAGAAATAATGTTGCACTGTTTCCTCCATAATACTTATTAATCATTCAAATCCACATATTAGATTAACATTTAAAATGTCAGTCATGCATTTCATCTCTAACATGTTATAATGAATCATCCTGTAAAACCGCTACTCATAATACTTCTATCTGCATATTCATTGATTGGAATTCCATCATGCTTGTTATGTCACTTAGCCAGTTTTAGGTTGTACAGACCAGTTTCTTCATTACCAATTGATTTCAATTGATATTATAGATTGTTTAGTGTGTTTTCCCATCAATAAAAGAAATTTATCAGACAAGTATCATTGTTTGTTTATATTTCCAAATTAGGTGATCAATGCCAACACTATCAATTCATTCCATGAAAATATTGTGTCTCCTAGTGTCATAAAACTTCCTTTGCAATTTATATTTATATTTTTTTTCACATATTTTGTGCCTAGTGGCATCCTAAGAGGGTAACTAAGAATCTCATGAAGTGAACCAAGATTAAAACCAAGATGAGAACTACACTCAAACCTAATTTCATAATCTTTTTGAATCCCACATCTTTCTATTTTTGTTGAGTGCAATGCTATAGCTAGGAGTAGTCCATCATCTAACTAAAAAATGTAGATTGTCACATGACATATCAGTAACCATATCAAATAATGTGTTATCAATGGACACCAAAAATTGACTGTGAAAAGAAAGTGAATTTCTTCCATGATGGATGCCAAAATCAAAACTATCACAACTATCATTAGAGTCTCCTTGGCTTCCCTAAATTTATTATCCATTTTCATTATCATTTTTAGATGGAAACTATGGATCCAAATCATCAAAGTAACCAAGTGTTTTCTCAAATTCATTTCCATATAAAGATATATCATATATTGTTTCAAGAAAATCATTAGAGGGAATTTCATTCTATGTAGGATCTTCATCATACATAGGTGCTAACACATCCAGATTCCAAGTGTTAAAGAGTTGATGTTTTTGTTTAGAAAGATGTACTCACTAAGCTCCCCATAAGTGGTAGAATCAATGATTGAGTCACTCCCCAATTCACTACTATATGAATAATTTTTGTACATAGGCTCATTATGGACATCCAACTTGTAACCATTTGGATCAACATCACTAAAATAATATATGGAATCATTGTTACTTATTAAATAGGCATCATCACACAAACTCTCATTATTCCCGTCATCTGAAGGTGTATGATTGATCTCAATTATTTCATCATTCACACTAATATCATTGAATTAATTTGAAAACTCTTAATATGTAATCAAGGTTGTTGTTTTATCTTTCCCTTCATGCACAAACTCATCAATAGTAACTGTATGCATTTCTTAAAAGTCTTCCCAAAACTCTATCACATAATTATTATGTATCAACACACTATCTCCAGCTAAATGATTAGATATGCACCTTTTTCAATTTCATATTTCTCATTTTTTATATCACTAGAAAAACCCTTTTGATACTCTTTTGCTTTATTTTTAAGAAATCCCTTAAACACCCAAGATTCTCATGTAATTCCTCACATATTTGTTTTTTCAAACTTTCACTTGGTCTTTGATTACATTGTTGTAATTGTTCCCAACTCTCCATGGAATTTGGTACCTTTTCTTCAATTATACAGACTTCTAGAAGTTTCTCTTCAAAAGTTTCCATCTCTCTTACTAGACCCTTCAAGATGGTAGGATACACCAACTTTGATATTAGTGTAATATGTAACTATAGACACCTAAAATTGATCTGTTGCGCATGCGCGACATCTTTACTAACTTTCATTTCAATTGATTAAATAGTATTTATTATTTAATTAATCAGTGTCATTTCAAGATATTCAAATTTCAAATTTAGTATTTCCCCCTATTTCCATAATTAAATAATATTAATCAATTATTTAATTATTAGCATCTAATTATTATTATTTAGAGATTCTTCAATTATTCTTTTATTAATTAATTAAATAGTTGTTATTATTTAATTAATCCCTCATCTTCACAATTAATTAAGTGATCGTATTATTTAATTAATACCTTCCTCATTGTTATTATTACATTTATGTGATAATTGTAATTAATTAATCTTTTCTCCTAAATTTAAATAAATTATAATTTATTTAATTTCCTAATTCATTCTTCTCATAAATAAATGATTTTTATTTATTTATTTATTATCCACATGTGCAATTAAATAAATTTTCTAATTTATTTAATTCTAATTATTGTTCTTGTTCTAACTAACACAAAGTCTCAGTTTGACTATTCAATCACATTTTCTAACTATTTAATCTATATAGTTCTCTACTCAATCCATCAAGTTGACTAATCAATCAATTTAGTCATCTCTCAATCGATTCAGTGAACTGTCTAATCAAATTCAGTTCACTCACAATCAAATGAGTTAACAAGTCAATCTATCCACTTCACTATCCAATGAAATGAGTTCAAGTACTCTTCAATCTATTTTAGTCATCTCCTCAATCAAATAATCCTAATTGAAATCCAAAATTTCTATATAATGAGAGCTAATTCTCATAATTTATATCTACATGATTCAAATTTTCATGTTGTCAAATTGAGCACAAACGGAGAGACCACATATCACATTGAGAAAGATAATAACAAGGGAGATATTTGGTTTGAATTGCATTTATTCTTTGATTGATTTATTGTTTATGCATTTCAATTATTTGTCTTTCTGTCTTGATGTTTAGGGATACTAATTATGAATAATATATCTTTTTGGTTAGATCTTACTATGTTGTTGGAGGTTCTAGGACTAAATTTACCCTAACACAAAATGTTGAACCTAACGCAAAGCACTAGATGCTTCTAAACCTCTAATTTTTGTTTTCATTTCAGTAATTGGACGCTTTGACACAATCCAACTATCAGAATGAAGAAGGCACTATTTTTTCAACACAATCATATGATCTAAATGACACATCTACCTATTTCATACAACACATCTACCTAATTCATGCATCGTGACTGTCTTCTATTTCGTGCGTTCTTTCTGTCATTTCTCATTATTTTGGGTTATTTAATCTATTTCTTGCAAGGTTATTGGCTACATTTGTTGATTATCCTACATAATTACATGTCCTACATACAATTGTTTTGTTATTGATGCCCTAATTTTCATTATTTTGACTCTGATTTATTTTTTCTTTTGTAGGTTTATTCAACGCAGGTGACAAAAGCATACAACACAAGTGAACGTAAAATAACACATCTAACATACGCATTCAATGCATTACATAGGTTTAAAAATCACATCTGCATATGAAGTGATGCAGTCACCTATCAAAATTGAAACACAAAAAGGTTAAGGTGAATCAACCATCCGAATATAGTAAAAGAACAGAGGAAATCATGATTAATTAAGAGTTCACAAGCAGAGTAGGCGTAGAAGAATTGTAAAATGATATCGTGTATCAAGAAGCCTTTAACATTTATTTGTAAATATATATACAAGTATTATGAAAAATATGGTTTCATTAATGTTAGTGTCAGTTATTTTCATGATTATAAGCGGGTATGTGCACCAAGTTGTGAACCAAAAAGGTGGACACATTTTTTCTGAAATCGGGTAAACCTGAACTTGGAACAAATGTTTGAGGGTCATGAACTCAAAATAAGAAGATATGTAAAAAATAAAAATTGTAGTAATCTGAATATAGTTTCTAAAATACTATTTTTAAAAAAAAATTGATAAGATTAAGAGGGTCAAACCTCACACGCACAAAAACCTGTTCCTGATTTTTTTAGAAAAACATAACACAGTTGTTTCCATGCGTTGTACAAAAGATATAGTTATATTCAATATTTTTCAAATCCCTTTGGTAGGATGATAGGTAAGAGTTAGATCTAGAAGTTGTGTATTTGTTTATAATTTTCTGATGAGTTTTTTTTTTTTGTGATTTTTTGAAGTGACTACATCCTGAAATTTTGGTACATGTTCGTGCACTGGGCATAACTTGCATCAAAATAATCAATAATGAATTTTTTTAAAAAATTGTATAGAATCAAGATTAGAACAATAATGTGTAATTTATTTGTAATTTGGTTAAGTATATCAAGTTATTAAAAAAATGGTAGGCATATGTCTGTGAGGACTATCAAGACACTGGTAAAGAAAATTAAAGTCTACTATGCTCATGTTTTCCAAAAATAGAAAAATGTATATGGATAGAAAGCTAAGAAGACGTATGAGATTATGGTGAAAATTATAGAGCTACCCTGTTGACAAATTGCAAACCTGGTGAAGATAAAGCTGAGAATTCATCTTAGAAGATGAAAAACCATCTAAAAGAACAAAAATGGACGGAAAATGAGCCTCCAAGCCTTTGGGTCATTTTCCAAGCCTCTTCCCAAGCCATAGGCTAATCGGGTTTCTAAATTTAAAATAACCCGATCAGGTTCTGAAAAGAAAAAAGTATTTTTTGAACTCCTCCATAACCCGATCGAGTTCTGCAGATTAAAATGCATGATTTTCACTTCTTCAAAACCCAATCGAGTTATGAAGAAGTAAAAATTATGCATCTCTCTCTCTCTCTCTCTCTCTCTCTCTCAATCCTTGTTTTTTCTTAGTTTTTCAGAACCTGATCGGGTTATGAGGAATTAGGAACATTGAGCCTCTCTCTCTCTCTCTCTCTCTCTCTCTCTCTCTCAATCCTCATTTTTTCTTAGTTTTTCATAACCCAATCGGGTTATGAGGAATTAGGATCATCGAGCCTTTATGTTCACATAACCCAATCTGATTCTTAAGTTTCTGTTGAATTAGGAACTTTTTTTTCTTCAAAGGTCTTAAAATAGTCTTTGCAAGTTTTCCAGAGGTCCCACTTATTTTTTCTATTTTTTTGTGCCACTAACAGATAGGTCTGCACTTTTTGCATGTTTTTTGTTTGCAATGATTGAATTTTGTTGATTATTGGTGTTTTTGATGTTATTTTAATGGTTGATTTGTTGTTTTTTTTTGGATTTGATAGTCACATGTTATTCTATGTTCATGATATTATTTGTAGGGTCCATTCAATGGGAAAGAACAAAAGATGAACAATTGAACAACGAGAGATAGAAAATGAAAGACATTTAGGGAGCGCATGAGGAGAATACGACAAGGTACATCATCAAATGCATGTAATGTAAGTGATGAAAATGAAAATGTTAATGTTAATGTTAACATAATGTTAATGTTAATGTTAATTTTAATGTTAATGTTAATGTTAATGTTAACGCTAACGCTAATGTTAACGTTAAGATTAATGTTAATGTTAATGTTAATGTTAATGTGACAAATGCACCTAATTCATCTAATGAAAATGTAGAGCATGAAGTTGTGTTAACACCTCCTAGAATAATTTGTAGAAAACCAAAGTTTCTAATTGGCATTGATGAAAATATTTTGAGGCCAATGCATGATAAAAAGTTGGAAAGAAATTGTAGAAGAATTGTTAAAAAGATTTGGAATAACTATTTTGAAAAATTAAATCAAAGTGGAAGATGTCAAGTGGTTGTTGAAATGATTTAGAATTTGAAATTTAGAGAGACAATGAGAATTGTGGGGTTGAGAACATCTGAAAATAGTACTAAGAGAATCATTGTGAGAAATCTATTTGATGCATACCAAGCCATTGGTTCAAAATTACACAGTAAAGATGCTAATGTTACTCGATGTGTCCTCACATCAACTATAATGGGAAAGGAAATGAAAAAATCTTGTATTGTAAAAAAAACAAGAAAGTCATTAAGGATAGGTAGATCAACATTACAGAGAGCCTTACGTAGGTGAGACAAAATTGAGGATCCAAACACTAATTCTCTTTGGTCATTCTCGGGTAGACTCCCATGCAAGGACAAGATTTTTGTTGATGCATTAAGAATATTAATTGAAATTTTTTGGCATGAAAACACAAGGGTTTCACCCAACCAAAGAGATGTTGTTAGGAGGAGAATCGGATCTACAAATCATATGCCACATCCAAAACACTTTTTGGATATGACACAAACACAATTTGATGAAAGATTCCTACAAAGATTTCCTCAAATTAAAATTAGTCAAAGATTTTTTGAAATGAAAAAACCCTTTTATGTCAAGATTAATCTTGTGTGCACCACATGTTGTTGCAGGGTACATATTGAATTTTCCATGCATTATGATATATATCATCATGTTTGTTGTACTTTGCACACTAACACCATTTTGCAGGAATGTGGTCTTTAAGCACCTCCTATGTCATCAAGAGATTTTATGTCAAGAGTATTATGCAATCGAGATGATGGTTTCATTTATTATGAGATGATGTGTTTGAATGGATCTTATAGTGCATGCAGTGGTATGAGAAAGTTGTGGATATGTCACCATCTAGAGAGCACAAATGAGATCAGAAATACACTAGTTTCTTTTGGAAAATACAAGATAGTAACTTATGGTCTAAAATATGGAAAATAACTTAAGAGATGTAAGTTAGTGAAAAATGATATATGTGTAGCTGATTTTATGAAGATATTTAAAGAGAAACTAGTTTATGAGTACATACGTCATTCACATAGAGCTAGGTGTTTGGATGAGAAATTCAAGATATGTAAGGACACTTTTCCCCTTGGTACTATTGTCTCCATTATTGATTTTGCGAAGAATTATACACTTAAACCTTAGAATGAAGTGCAAGCATTGCATTTCCATTCTATACAAGTGACAATCTTTGTACATATAGCATTCTTGTATGCACATGATAGCACAGACGCAGATAGAAAGGTTTTAAGAGAGTATCACTTCTACATCAGCAACGATCGCACACATTCATCAGAGTTTGTGCAAGGTTGCTTTAAATTTTTCTATGAGAATTTAAGGGAAAGAGGTATTGAGTACAACCAACACATAATATGGTCAAAAAATTGTACCTCACAATTCAAGAATGCAATGATGTTCTATTGGTTGAGTAGGATGCATGTGACAAGTGGTGCTCAACATTTTTGGAATTTCATCGAGGCGGGGCACGGAAAAGGTGAGCATGATGGTGTGGGTGCATGTATAAAAGGAGCTCTTTCCAGAGAGGAATGGAAGTACAAAGGTGGTGCAGAGTTAATAAATGCATAAAAAATTGTGTGATGGTGAACTCTACAATGGGAATAGGTAATGAAGGTAAGTATATGGTTAATAGATTTTTTTGGTTGATAGGCGAGTCTAACATTGAAAATTTTCTAGATTGTTGTACACTTATAGGATCAAGTGACATGCACTCATTTAGAAGTTCAAATGCAACATCATTGGGTATTTATACTAGATTAATTACATGTTTTTGCTTGTCTTGTATGAATTTTGTGTGGGCGGAATGTGAATCAAAAGAGTAGGTTGATGAATGGTCTTATAGACCTTTGCAACCGCTTGATACATATCAACTTCCTAGAGCACTACAATTGAGCCATTTTGAAGCATCAACAGATTTTGATCACATATCTGACCTAGTTGAACCAGGTAATTTGTTAATTTATTCTTCATTTTGAGATGAACTCTGTTGAACCTACTTGAAATCATTTTATTAGGTGTTTAATTGGTTAGGGTGTTAACTTATCCCTCTATAAATTACAGGTCATGTATATGCATTTTTTGCAGATGAGAACAATGAGGAAGGGAATGATTACTTTTTGTGTCATTGTATTGAGGGAAAAAATAAATTAACAACTACTGTCTTCGATGGAGAGGGTATTGAGTACCCAATAGGATCTGTTGTTGTGACAGGGTCATGGCTTAGAAGGTATGTTATCAAAATATATTGTGTTCTTGTTTGATGACTTTGAGACCTCTTACCATAATTCTATTACACTTTATATGTTGAATTTTGTATTAATTTATGCTTCTATGAAATGCAGGTACCTTATCCAAAAATCCAAGAAGTGGTTGTTTCAGGACTACGAGACACATAGACATATTTTGCAATACTCAAACCTTCTTGTTGCAACAAATATTGAATTGATAAAGTATACAGGTAGACCTCGTAAGAAGAATTTATGGAAACTTTGTGAATCTAAACATGAGGAAATACATGACACAATAAGTGTTAGAGCTGATCCAAAAGGTTCGCTCAATTAGTTTTGGGCCATCATGAAGAATCATTCTACAAAATAGTAGAATTATTTTGACAATTTTGTATATAAATTTTGTGAAACAATCTAACTTCACTTTTTTGTAAATATAAATGACTATGAAGTGGTCTACATGCATATTTGGAGACCACATTTTGTATATTGAAAGAAGATCAAATTGTATATAAAAGTGGCCATGGGTTGATTTGTTTATACCGAGGGTCCACATTTTGTATAGTTTACTGTGTACCATTTAACTAAGAGGATATGAGTGAATTATGATTCATTACAATTATAACAATGGCTCATGTAGTGATATCTCATGTTTCTCTAAATTATAATAATGGTTCATGTGTAGTAATTATGTATGTATGTTAATTTTCATATTATGTATTTATGTATATATCTTTGTCATGCATTGTATTTATGTATGTATGCTCATTTTCATTTTATATCTTTTCCATGTATTCTCTCTCTCTCTCTCTCTCTCTCTCTCTCTCTCTCTCTCTCTTCCAAAGAAACTACCTTGAAAATATTCTATCGAACCAAAGTAATAGGCATAATCTACAATTAAAATTATGGTGTTATATGTTATTCTTTGTGGATGTTTGAATTGTTTTACTTCTATTGCTGCTCAATTTGGCTTAGTGCACCTTGGGAACACTTTGGTCCAACTTGCGCCAGAATTTTCTTGATGGTTCAAAAAAAAAAAAAGGTCTCCCCTAGCATTTACCTGACCAACTGGACCTGATAGAGCTGATGGTTTGGTCCTATGATGAACAGTTTGAAAGATGCACCATTGAGCAACTTTTAACTGAGCAACAATGCAACTTTTTGCACCAACCAAGATTGGGTCACCAAATGGAATCCAAGTAGAATCTCCCAAAATTGAGCTACATGATTTTAGGCCTTCCCAAGATGGTCCTTTTATACTTCATAGATCTCCAATATCTCTCACGAGGTCCAATATATGGTTCTCCAAAAATTTCTGCCCAATTTGGCTTAATGCACCTTCGGAACACTTTGGTCTGACTTGCGCCGAAATGTTCTTGATGCTTCACAAGAAAAAAAGGTCTCCACTAGCATTTACCCAGCCAACTAGAGCTGATGGAGCTGACAGTTTGGTCCCACGGTGAATAGTTTGTAAGATGCATCATTGAGCAACATTCAACTGAGCAATAATGCAACTTTTTGCACCAACCAAGATCAGGTCACCAAATGGAATTCGAGTGGAATCTCCCAGAATTGAGAAACTTGATTTTAGGCCTTCCCAAGATGGTCCTTTTTCACTTCATAGATCTCTTATATCTCTCATGAGGTTTGAGATATGGCTCTCCAAAAATTGTTGCCCAATTTGGCTTAGTGCACCTTGGAAACACTTTGGTTTGACTTGCGACAGAATGTTCTTGATGCTTTGCAAGAAAAAAAAGGTCTCCCCTAGCATTTACCTAGGCAACTAGAGCTGATGGAGCTGACTTTTTGGTCCCACATTAAACGGTTTGAAAGATGCACCATTGAGAAACTTTCAACTGAGCAACAATGCAACTTTTTGCACCAACCAAGATCGGGTTGCCAAATGGAATCCGAGTGGAATCTCCTAGAACTAATCCAATTAATTGTAGGCCTTCCCAAGATAGTCCTTTTTCACTTCATGGATCTTTGATATCTCTCATGAGGTCTGAGATATGGCTCTCCAAAAATTGATGCCCAATTTGGCTTAGTGCGCCTTGGGAACACTTGGGTCTAACTTGCGCTCGAACATTCTTGATGCTTCACAAGAAAAAAAGGTCTTCCCTAGAATTTACCTAGCCAATTGGAGCTGATTGAGCTGATGGTTTCATCCCATGACAAACAGTTTGAAACATGCACCATTGAGCAACTTTCAACTGAGTAATAATGCAACTTTTTGCACCAACTAATATCGGGTCATCAAATGGAATCTGACTGGAATCTCCCAAAATTGAGGTACATGCTTGTAGGAGTTCACAAGACAGTCCTTGTGCACTTCACAAATCTCTTATATCTCTCACAAGTTCTGAGGTATGGCTCTCTAAAAATCGCTGCCCAATTTGGCTGAGTGCACCTTGGGAACACTTGGGTCCGACTTGTGCCGGAATGTTCTTGATGTTTCACAAGAGAAAAAAGGTCTCCCCTAGTGTTTACTTGGCCATCTAGATCTGATGGAGCTGATGGTTGGGTCCCATGATGAATGGTTTGAAAGATGCACCATTGAGCAACTTTCGACTGAGCAACAATGCAACTTTTTGTACCAACCGAGATTGGGTTGCCAAATGGAATCCAAGTGGAATCTCCCAGAACTGAGCCACTCATTTGTAGGCCTTCCCAAGATGGTCCTTTTTCAATTCATATATTTTTGATATCTCTCACGAGGTCTGAGGTGTGGCTCTCCAAAAATTTCTGTCTAATTTGTCTTAGTGCACCTTCGGAACACTTGGGTCTGACTTACGCCCAAATGTTCTTGATACTTCACAAGAAAAAAAGGTCTCCCCTAGATTTTACCCAACCAACTGTAGCTGATGGAGCTGACAGTTTGACCCCATGATGAATGGTTTGAAACAAAAATAATGAAAAAGTTGCATAGAAACTTTAGAAGTTGCTCGACAATATTTGGGCAACTTTTGACAATGTTGCAAAATGTTTCTATAAGGAACTCTAGACCTATTGAAAGGACTTGGAAGACCCTTAGATCCTATAGTAGGACCTTTATTAGACCAAAAAAATCAAACCTACTTATCCTATCATAGGTCATGAGTCTAATCAACCTTAGGTTTATAAAGACACCTTAGATGGATTGACTTTACAATGAGACCAATCTAATCAAAATGAATGGTTGATCTCTAGGATCTAACCATGATTACAAATATGTGAAGATGAACCCATAAAGACTCCTATCCATGACTGGTGTTTCTTGGGTGCCCTGCACCAAAGACCCCTATAACTTCCCAGGTGTACCCAAGAAAATTATATGTTTGAAGTTAGTCAAGGGGCTCAAAATCGCATAAAACATCCCTACATCCAGAAAAAAAACCAAACTCTCATACTCTGTATTTCAGCCACAAAAAACTTACAAAAACAAACATAAATTCACTTAAGTCATGGAGTGCATACATATAGATCATGAAAGATACACCTAAATACAATGTAGCACATCAAGCATTAATTCACTTATATCATAAAATTTCTTATGTCCTAGAGAAAACATGTAGTACATACATTATGAAGCATAGACATGAATTCACTTAAGTCATTCACTTAGGTCGTACACATGAATTTAGGTTATGAAGCATATACATGAATATGCATGAAGTACACACACAAGTACATTAATTTATAGAAACACACATGCATATACGCAAGTCATGTGAAACAAGGATACACTTAAGGCATAAACATCCAACCAACAAATTCAAGGATCAAATTTGAAGTTTTATATATAAAAAAATGAACAATAATAGCGTACATATCAATACATGGCGTACATGCCAAATCCATAATAGAGTTACAAAAAAGTGACATCAACTATGTCCAGGTCGATATATACAATGTGCAAATGTTATATATATATATATATATGTATATGTATGTATGTATGTATGTATGTATGTATGTATATACAAAATTTGGTCATACAAAGACCACAAATAGATCTATACAATGTCTCGATATATCTATGACTGTGGTGGATCATCAAAATTGAGCATCTTCATAGCAACACTGGGGTCACTAAGTCTCTGCACAAGAACAATTAAAATTCTAAGCCTAGAATAATATCAAAATAAATAAATATTGGTCTGTAATTTGTTGACAGTTGAATTATTGATTACCTCATCTCTTTCTCCTATGCTTGGGCTGAATGATAAACAAAATGTGCTCTGTTGTGGGTGAGAGGGACTCCTAGAAAAATGGCGAGGTAGAGGAAGGACGGGCAGTGATGAAGGGTCCTATTACAGGAAAAATAAATAATACAAAATACATGTTATAAACAAGAAATACTAAAAAGTAAAAAATGCATGGACTGAAAAGAAAATGCATACCACAACATGAGTTGGAACTCCTATCCTGGAGGGAGCCAAAACCATTGATGAATCAGTTTGGACCTTTTCCTGTATGGTAAAATAGAAAAGATGTTACAGTTGATAAATACTAGATAATGCAAATAATGTATACACTAGATAATACAAATGCATACTGAAGCCTCAGCTGGATCTCTTATGCTTGGGCTCAATGATAAATGAAATGGGCTCCATCATGGGTGAGAGGGACTCCTAGAAAAATGGTGAGGTAGAGGAAGGACGGAAAGTGGTGAAGGGTCCTATAAAAGAAAAAATAAATAATACAAAATACATGTTATAAACAAGAAATACTAAAAAAAAAAAAATGCATGGACTAAAATGAAAATGCATACCATAGCTAGATATCCTATGCTAGGCAAGGGATCCCTAGGAAGTGGAGAAGGGTTTTCCTCATCTGAGGCAGCTATGATCAATTCATGCATGAAAACTCATAGCGAATGACATACTAATAGAGGAACATGGTTTCTAAAATATTTTGAACAAACAAGAATGCGATTGAAAGTAAATATGAAAACATGTTACCTCCTCCCTCTCCTGAACATCATCATTGTCGAGGGTATTCATTAGTTCAGTAAAACCCAATTGATTCTACATTTATACAATAAACAAGTCAAGTGCATGCATCAATATAGACTACATTGAAATGTTCATAATACATTTCAACAAATATACTTAAACTGGATTTAATTACCTTTTTGTTTCAATGTCTCAATGATTTCTTCCTCTTTCCTAATGACCTCGAGCTTGGTGGGGTAGGCTAACAAAAATAAAATTAACATAAGAGAAATAATATGATACCACATTGGTTCAATTAAAACTATAAACAAGAGGTGTGCATAATATGATACCACATAGCTCTGTAAGCCAAAGTCAATGGCAGAAAGGGTGACATCATCAATCTCAAAAATCTGAGCCCCTGACAAGCCTTATAAAACACCAAATAAATATATAAACAATAGTTTACAATGAATATTAGGATTCACTTGAATTCCACAAATGCTTATGCTCCACAAATCTATTATCACAAGTTTATAAACAACTTTTACGAAAAATATTATTACAATATAAAAAATTTCTCTTCTTTCACACACAAGACTATTCTTTAACAATTTTGTAGTCATAGTTAGAGAAGGATGGTCTGGATTGTATTTGTGGAGGTCAGAGGTTAGGACCAATTTTACAGCAGGTAATAGGACTATTGTAGCCTAGTAGTGAGTATGTTTTAGTGTGTTTACCCTTAGCATGGGGGAATTTGGAGTGCTTTTAGGTTGAGAGAAGGTGGTATGGGTAGCGATGAAAATATTTGGGGTGCTTATGAACCTAGGGTGTAGATGGGTTATTGTCTATGGTGAAGATATAGACTAGTATATGGGGATTGTCCTAGTATGACAGTAAAATTCCAAAGAGTAGAGTTTACTAAACTAGCAAGTGAATGTGCTTTGAACGATAGGATAAGGACCTCGTAATAAGTTCAGGGGTTCTTGGGGTGTCTTAGAAGTTATATGTTAGGAGTCTTCACAAGGCCATGGAGGTGTATTGAAGGATTAAGGAAATTCACAATAAGTGAACAATCAAAGATTGTATTCATGATTTTGAACAAGAAATAAGAGTACAAGAACAATGGTTGCATGTTCCAGATGATGTTCAAGGTTGATTCAGAATCCAATAAGTGATTGGTTGGGGTATGAGTCTATGTATGAGTTCAGCATTGATTGAATTGAATCCCAAGGATGGAGGGAAGGAGTTCAAATTAGTTTAAGTCATGATGGCTGGACAAGGAAGTGAACTTGTCCAAAAGCCAGGGATCTCTGTTGAAGCCTTTGCGTTCAACCTAATTACTTGAGGGAGTACCATCCTTTTATGAATTCCTTGAGTTGAATTACATTAGAATAAATTATTTGACCATAAAGCAATAGAAAACAAACATACACTAATTCTTTGACCACACTAAGTTACCACCATACAAATTATTAAGATATGATATTTTGAAAACAACATACTATTCTATTTATGAATATTTATAAAACCAATTAGAGACTTTAGTGTCTTGCACCTATTATCTAATTAGAGAGGTGACATAGATCTAATTAAAAACCTTAAGATAGAGGCCACCCGTTTCACCTCCAAACATTATATTATTTAAGTGTGAGGGGAAAAAATAATCTCCCACCAAGATCCACATCATATATTTCCCAAGAAATTGATTCAATTGGGGATAAATCCTCTTTGATCAAGATTTGGAAAAGGCAAAAAAATGGGCACACCCTCGGGTGTGACATTTGTTTTTGAGCTGAAGGAAACCCAAGAAATGGAACTAAAACATTTTAATGAAGATTTTTTACCTTAGGCTTACTGTTGGATGATATCGGATTTGGGTACTACTAATGTTGTTGATATTCATGTTTTTTCACTGATGTCAACATATGTTTTTGTGGAGTGAACAGATTGGTTATTACCATTGTATGATGACTGACAGAAGTGTACGAACGCTGTATGGATGAATCAGAATGATTGAAGATAAGGATATGAAGAAGGATGTGTGGTGACCTTATTCTAAGGATGCTTGGCTTAATATTTCATATTGGTGATGTTACAGATGTTTTAGTGAAGACTAGTTTATGGACTGTGACAGTGATGCTTGACAAAGCAGGTCTCTATGTTTTGGGTATATCTTACAGGAAAAGATGATTCAGAGTATGAGATATTAAGGTATGATAAAGGAAACATTGAGGAATGTTCTTTGTTGATCGATAGTTGTGATATTTTTGGTGATGTCAATTGTGGCGTGTATTCTTGAGAAGACCTATTTGTTGGTTGACTTCATAGATGTAGTGTGTATTATGAATTGTGAGCATGGATTATGGATCTTGGAGTATATATGATGTATTGTAATTGTTTTTTACTTGTTTTAGGTACCTTGTGTATCTTAGCAAGCGGTTAAATAATTATTTGTATATTGGGAAAGCTTAATTGACCGACCTAATCAATTATTGTAGTAGGGTATATATGAGAGATCTTTTCTTTTGAAAACATGTGACAGTGGAATGATGAGAAGGTAATTGAAAGATAGAGAAGTGTGGAAGATTCAAATCTTGATTGGTTTCTGGATGTAGAGAAGAGTTTTTTATTAGAGTATTTCATTGAAACTGACCAAGCAAAGATAGTTTCTATCACATAGTTCACTGTATTATATATTTATAATATACACTTGTTTAGATTGTCAATCCTTGAGGGTGGCTTTAACCTTCTTTGGGCAGTGTGCCTAGGTAGTGAGCCCACTATTACTCTTGACTCCTAATAGGGTTTGTCCTTTAACAAACTTTAACAAGGACTATGTACTATAATATTGTAATAAGCTCCTAACATGGCTAAATATTTTAACATAGATACTATACTCTCAGTACATCAATTGTGGGTGATAATTCTCATTAGGGTTTTACCTTTAACATGGTTTCCTCAACAAAAAAGGATTTTTTTATTGTGTTGGAATTATTGTGTTATTATTTTCATTATGGATTTGGTTTATAAAGTTTAAAGTTTAAAAATCTTTATCACAATTGATTCACCCACCCTCTTGGTTGTGATTGTGGATTGTTATTCCTAACAATTGGTATCAGAACTATTGGTCCTTAGAGGGAAAGATTAATAGTTTGAGGTGATCCTGAAGATGTCTTACTACAGGAAGGATAGTCCAAAATTTGATCCTGAAAACTTTGAAAGTTTGAGGAACAAGATGAGAACACATTTGCTATGTTTGGGAATCGACTATTGGATGATCACGAAAAGAAATGAAAAGATAAAGACTGAGGATGAATTGGATAAAGCTACTGAAGATGAAAAGAATTTATTTTTATGTAATATGTTTGCAAGGGAATGATTGATCAGTGCACTTTCTAAAGGTGGATTCAAAGAATTAAAAGACTTGGATTCTGCACATGAGATTTGGACAAGATTAAAAGCACTATATGTAGGAGATAAGTTTACAAAGCAAGCAAAGCTACAAAACTGGAAGACAAAGATGGAATCATTGAAAATGAAAGATGATGAGAACATTAGGGCATATACATAGAGAATTAATGAAGTGGTTATTGGCATCAGAAACTCTGGAGGTACTTATAGTGAAGAAGAAGTGATTGCGAAGATACTTAGATCTCTGACACCTGCATACAAAACTAAATTACAAGATATAGAGGAGATTATACCTTTGACTCCAAAATTCCATAGACATATTTTGATTGCAAAGCTAACTACCTTTGAGGCTACAGAACTGGGAAATTCTTTACCTAAAGTTGAGTCAATATTCAAGGCGACTGTAGATAGAAACAAAAGGACCTTATCTGGAATTGCGAGGACCAGAAATAGTGACTTGAGAGAAGAAATTGGAGACTATGTTGATGAATGGGAACAGATACAGGAGGAAGAAATAAAGTTAGATGAAGTGGTAGCCCTCATCGCTAGAAGAGAAAAGAGAGGTAAGGTGTAAATTTGAAGGAAAATTACCTTTGAAATGTTTTTCATGCAACAAGATTGGTCATTTTGCATCTTGATGTCCTACAAGGGTTCCAAAACATAAACCTAAATTTTACAAATCAAAGTATTCAAAAGACAAGGAATGTTATTATGCTAGTGATGGCATATCTGATGATAATGTTGATTATGATGAAATTGGATTTATTTCTATTAAGGATGATGAACCTATACATGAAAAAAAAGCCTTGGTATCTCATGTTGAAAACAAATATGAATGGGTTATAGACAGTGGTTGTTCACATAATATGACTAGAGATAAAAACAAGTTTGTTAGTCTAAAAAGATATGATGGTGGTGTTGTTGGATATGGTGACAATACCCCTAAGCTTATCATTGGAATTGGATCTATTTCTCTAGATGGAAAGACTAATACTGACAATGTACTTCTTGTTGATGGACTTAAGCATAATATTTTGAGTGTTGGATAGCTAGTGGATAGAGGTTATCAATTGTAATTCATTGATGGGAAATGTTCTATCAGAAGCAAATTAGGAGACTTGATCGCATCTAGTACTAAATATAGAGGTAATGTATTTGAATTGAATACATCTAAATCTTCTTATTTTATTGTGAAGGTTGATGACAGTTAGTTATGGCATAGAATATTTTTCATGTTAATTTTGATAACATTGTGAAGGCTAGTATGACAAATGTTGTAAGAGATCTACCTAAGATTGTGAAACCATCTACCACTATGTGTAGAGAGTGTGGTATAGGGAAGCAGACTAGAAGTAGTTTTAAAATAAATTCTTATTCAACAAAAGGGAAGTTGAATCTGGTACATACAGATCTATGTGGTCCTACAAGAGCAAGATTTTATTATGGTGAAAGGTAATTTATACTTTTTGTTGATGAAATTTCTAGAATGATGTGGGTTACATATTTGAGAGAAAAATCTGAGGCATTTGACAAATTCAATTTATTCAAAGTAAAAGTTGAGAATGAATCTGGTTTGAAGATAAAATGTTTGAGATCATATAGAGGTGGTGAGTTTACATCTGAATTATTTAATACCTACTTGAAAAGCATGGAATATTCAGATAGAAATATGCACCTAGGACACCACAATAGAATGGGATAGCAGAGTGAAGAAACAAAAAAATATTAGATGTTGCTAGAACTATGATGCTAGAAGGAAATGTATCACATGTTCATTGGAGAGAGGCTGTTGGCACTGCTATGTACAACCTTAATAGAATTCATATCAAAGAAGGTACAAGTAAAACTCATTATGAATTATGATTTGATCATACTCCTACTGTAAAATATTTCAAAATATTTGGAAGTAAATGCCATGTTGAAAGAGATGATGAGATAGGGAATTTTTATGCTAGAAGTGATGAAGGTATCTTCCTTGGTTATTCTACTAAGAGAAAAGCATATAAATGTTTCAATATGAGATTCAGGAAGTTGATTGAAAGCGCTAATGTAAGGATAGATGATAAGTTTCAGATTCAGGAAAGAATGTATGAATGTGGACAGATTGCAGAGATAAAAGAGGTCCCTACTGAGCCTGTAGAAACTTTGATGGTTGATGATGAGATTGAAGATGAATAAATTAAGCTTACTGAGACTCCTAAGACAACAAGGTATGTTAAGAAGAACCATCCTGAAGATCAAATCATTGGTAATGAAAGTAAAGGAATGATGACTAGATCTAAAGTAAGAGATGAATTTTTTTTATTTCTCAAGTTGAATCAAAAACTACTGATGAAGCATGTAGAGATGAATCTTGGACTAAAGCTATGCAAGAAGAACTAGAACAGATAAAGAAAAAAAATACTTGGGAATTGGTTCCACAACCTAAAAACAAAAATGTGATAGGAACTAAATGGGTTTTTAGAAAAAAAAATGGATGAGGAAGGAATAATGGTAAGAAATAAGGATATACTGGCTTGTAAAGGCTAATCGCAACAAGAAGGCATAGACTTTGAAGAAAAATTTGATACTATTACTAGGCTAGAAGCTGTGAAATTATTTCTTTCTTATGCTGCACATAAAGACTTTAAATTATATTAGATGGATGTGAAATCAACATTCTTGAATGGAGACTTGGAAGAAGAAGTATACATAGAGAAACCTGATGGATTTCCTTTGATAGAAGATGAATACATGGTTTGTAAGTTGAAGAAAGCATTGTATGTATTGAAAGAAGCACCGAGAGAATGGTATGCAAGACTAGACAAGTATCTACATTGTCTTGGTTTTAGAAAAGGTAATGCAGATAGTAATTTATATTTAAGAACTGGTGAAGATGGAATCTTAATCATAAAAGTTTTTGTTGATGATATAATTTATGGAGGCAATGATAAAATGGGTAAAAATTTCTCTAAAGAAATCAAAAATGAATTTGAAATGTCAAGGATTGGTGAGATGAAATTTTTTCTTGGTTTGCAAATTAATCAGAGTAAGAATATTATTTTTATATCTCAGACCAAGTATCTTAAGGAAATGTTGAAGAAGTTTGGAATGAAATATTGTAAACCTATTGGAACACCCATGGTGTTTGGATACAAACTAACTAGTAATGATGAGACTCAAAGTGTTTTTTTAGAAAAAGTACAAATCAATGATTGGTGATCTAAAATATCTAACTCACACTAGACCAAATATTTCCAATGTAGTTGGAATTGTGGCAAGATATCAAGCAGATCAGAAAGAGACACACCATGCTGTTGTGAAAAGAATTTTTAGATACTTGAAAGGAACAATAAAATATGGATTGTGGTATGAAAAACCAAATGACTTTATTTTACAAGCTTACACTAATGTTAATTGGGAAGACAATGTGGATGATAGAAAGAGTACAAGTGGTGGAGTATTTTTTCTTGGGAAAAGGCTGGTTTCTTGGTTAAGAAAGAAACGGGACTATATTGCTCAGTCTACTGCTGAATCAGAGCATATTGTTGTTGCTATAAATTGTACACAACTTGTTTGGATGAAAAAAATGTTGAAGGACATTGGAATAATTTTTGAAGAGCTAGTGGTTATCCATTGTGATAACACTAGCACAGTGAATATGTCGAAGAATGATGTAATGCATTTAAAGACTAAACATATTTCTATTAAGTATCATTTTTTGAGGGACAAGGTTACAGAGAAAGTGATTAGACTGGAGTATATTAGCACAAAGGAATAGATAGTAGATATATTTACAAAACCTTTTCCAAAAGATGCTTTTGAATATCTTAGAAGCATGCTTGGGACGAGAGCCCCTCCCAATGGTAGTTAATTGATGCACACATGCATCATTCTAGTGGCTTTTAGAGCTATATCATTATTTTGGACTTGATGTATGGATCTACTCCTCAAGGGGAGTGATCGCAGGAATACTATGGAGCACATTTGGGTAGTTTTGCACCTAGTTGTTAGACATGAAGATTTGAAAGAGCTACACCTTGCAGAAGATTAAAAAAGAGTTATGGTAGCCTCTTCCATTGTTTCCAAAGGGGGAGAGATTCTATATGAAAATACCTATTACTTTAGGGAGACTTGTGTTGAGGATATTGAGAAGATTGTATTGAGAGAGAGTACTTTTTGGGTTGATGGATTTTCCCATATGTTTCCATAAATGCCAAAGGGGGAGATTGTTGGATGATATCAGATTTGGGTACTACTAATGCTTTTGATATTCATATTTTGTCACTAATGTCAACATATGTTTCTGTGGAGTGAAAAAATTGGTTATTACTATTGTATGATGACTTACAGAAGTGTACAGACACTGTACGGATGAATCAGGATGATAGAAGATAAGGATATGAAGAAGGATATGTGGTGACCTTATTCCTAAGGTCACTTGGCTTAATATTTCATATTGGTGATGTTACAGATGTTTTAGTGAAGAATGGTTTCTGGACTGTGAGAGTGATGCTTGACAAAGCAGGTCTCTATGTTTTGGGTATATCTTACAGGAGAAGATGATTCATAGTATGTGATCTTAAGGAATGATAGAGGACACATTGAGGAATGTTCTTTCTTTATCGATAGTCATGAGATTGTTGGTGACATTAGTTGTGGTGTGTATTCTTGAGAAGACGTATTTGTTGGTCGACTATAGAGATGTAGTGTGTATTATGAATTGTGAGCATGGATTGCAGATCTTGGAGTATATCTGATGTATTGTAATTGATGTTTACTTGTTTTAGGTACCTTGTGTATCTTAGAAAGGGGGTAAATAATTATTTTTATGTTGGGAAAGCTTAATTGACTGACCTAATCAATTATTGTAATAGGGTATATATAAGAGATCTTTTCTTTTGAAAAGATGTGATAATGTAATGATGAGAAGGTAATTGAAAGATAGAGAAGTGCAGAAGTTGCGAAGCTTGATTGGCTACTAGATGTAGAGAAGAGTTTTTTATTAGAGTAATTCATTGGAACTGACCAAGAAAAGAAAGTTTCTATCAGACAGTTCACTAGATTGTATATTTCTGATATACACTTGTTCAGATTGTTAATCCTAGAGGGTGGCTTTAACCTACTTTGGGCAGTGTGCCTGGGCAGTGAGCCCACTATTACTCTTGAATCCTAATAGGGTATGTCCTTTAACAAGGAATATGTACTATAATGTTGTAATAAGATCCTAACAGGGCTAAACATTTTAACAGGGATACTATACTCTCAGTACATCATTTGTGGGTGCTAATTCCCATCGGGGTTTTACCTTTAATAGGGTTTCCTCGACAACAAAGGATTGTGTTATTGTGTTGGAATTTACTATGTTATCATTTTCAATATGGATTTGGTTTATAAAGTTTAAAGTTTAATAATCTGTATCACAACTAATTCGCCCCCCCTCTCAGTTGTGCTTGTGGATTGTTATTCCTAACACTAATAACTAATTGTATTTGTTTTTATTGTTATTTGGATATAATAAAAAACTTGTGGCTTGAAAAAGTCACTTTATATACACAAATCGTACAGAGCCCACTTTTTCGAACAACCATACTTTGCATATGTGTTTTTTGTGTTTTCAAAATTTGTAAAAAAAAAACATTATCATAGAGAAAATGACGCAATTTACAGAACCATTATACACATTTGAGAACAATTTAACACAATATTTATATGTACGCGACACAACTATAATGGACACTTTACGTAGTTTGTGATCATAAGTCACATCTGTAATCCTTTTGCTATGTAGTTACTATAACCTGATATGCATTTTCAAGATTCATGCTAGAAACCTTTGTAACCATTCACCATAATTGAGTGGTAGAATTGCAAAATGGTATCAGACTGACATTATGGTTTCCATATTTGTCATTTATCTTTTCCTATATTTTCCTACATTTGGGTCTTCATCCTTGCATTTATCTAGTCATACCTTGCACACTTATTTGTTTCCTTTCGTAGTTATCATATTTTTTGCATATTACATTGCTTTCATTTTAGTTTTTAAAAAAAAAACACAGAAATATAGTTTCATTTCCTAAGGTAAAACATTAGACCTTTAGAGTCATCTTGTGTATGATGAAAACCTACCTATGTGGAACAAGCTCAAAAATACAAATGTTAGTTATAAATCTCTAATCTACACATGTTTATAAAATCTTGAAACTACACAAATCTTCGAACATAACCTCTGATGAGACAAAAAAGTGCACCCAAGACTTGTTGATTTTCTCTTAGAGAGGAATGTGGGTGTGCTCTCCCAAAACAAGATATAAATCCCACTATTTGATCAAATTATAAGGAATGATACGAAATTAAAACTAGATGGAATAATATTGAATGAACTCAAGAACTAGTTATGGAGAACTAGTCTCAAGCATTCAATACAAAGAAGAGAAGTAGGAATGAAAACTAAATGCAAGACTAGTATTGAATACAACAACTAAGAATTAGGAATGGAATGCAACTAACATGATAAATGAAAACAACTACCAAACATGTTAGTAAAAGCTCTAAATGTATGCAAAGTAACTCTAAGCACAAAATAACATGATAACTCTAATGCAAAACGATAGATGATTTACTCTTGGAAAGGATACTATTTATAGGATTTTGGAGGACTAGGGTGAGGTAGATTTCATGTGGCATCCACATGAGTGACACATAAGCCATGCAAGAGTCCAAGTTTTCTCACACATGTGTGACAAACTTGAGATGTGATGGGTCAATGTGTACTTAAAGTACAAATGTAAAATATCTTGTAAGAGATGTCATAGACTTGGTCCAATGAGACATTTTTAACAAGTGTAAGAAGTTTTCATCAAGGTTGTAAGAAATCTTGTTTAGGAATTTTTAGAAATCTTTGAAAAGGTGAATTTTGGAAATTTGCTCACCCATGTGTGAGAAAATAATTAGGACTAATGGGTGTAGGAATATAAAAATTAGCCTAATTAACCTTAGTTAATTAGTTGATAGGTCTATTTATTGAGAGTGATGTGGGCAGGGTAGGATCTAGGTCTAGATTTAAGATTAATCCAAATTAGATTTAGACTAATCATAGCTTAGTAGAATATTAGAATGTGGAGGGAAATAAATAAATTATAAATTTTTTTAAAAGGGGAATTCAATGGAGGAAAGATGTTAAATAAAATTTAATACACTTAGGGGGAAGTATCTTAATTAAATTTAAATACTATAGAAGATGAACAAAATTTAATTAAATAGGTGGAGGAATATAACAAATATAATTAATTAATTAAAAATAACTATAATGTTGAGGGATGATTTTAGGTGTCTATATTTTGCCACTCTTCGATGTGGCCGACGTTGTACCAAAGAAAGAGAAAAAATAAGATGCCCCAGAGAAAAAAGAGGTTTTATAGTGATGATGGCAAAAGAGTGTGCCCCCTCGAGAAAATAACGCAAAAAATATTTTTTTGTGAAATTTTCTCAAAAGAAAGGTAGAAGAGGGGGACAAGAAAAATGGATAATTACATGAGTTATATGAAGAACAGGAAGGAATTAGAAAAAAAACTAGTTTTGAGATGGAGAACGAGTCTCAAGGGGCCTATAACTAGTCTGCGGGGGCCCTAGAAGGCGTCACTTTCACCCACAAAGAGTAAAATGAAAAATCAAAAGAGAGCGATGGCTAATCCACAAGAGTGAATGAAGCTAGGAGAGGACATTTGGACACACTAGTAGTCAACCAATATGGGACCACCAATGAGTACCCTAATTGAGCCCAGTCTTTGATTTCAATTTTCACATTTATTGCATGTTTTAGAGTCATTAATGGAAGGAAAAAGGTTGTCGAGGTAGAGATGATAATCGACCAATCATAGTCTGCATAGGTGACGATCAACCAACTTTTGTCTGCATAGACAATGATCAACCAATCATTGTCTATAGAGAAGACAATGTAGAGATCATCATCTCCAAAGATGAAAATATTCTGATCGCCGTCTGCAAAGACGACAATCAAAGATTGTCATTTGTGTGGATGACTACTAGGGGGACAGAGACAAATATCAATTGATATTTGTCTGCATGGATGATGATCAACTTAGGTGAATGAGAGAGGACACCAGAGGTGTCGATCATGAATTGAAATCTCCACTGATCAGTGTATACATTGATCATCTTATCGCAGGTCAATCGATGACCGCGCGGATTGACCAAAAAGAATGCAGGGAAGGGGTTTGGGAGAGAAATATAAGGGAGGGGGATTAGGATTCCCCAAGCTGGACTAAGTGTTTAATAGGGACTGACAAGTGTGATGTCTGAATGAAGGAGGTAGTATCAGCATTTCGGTCATGAGGGAGTTGGCCAGATACTATAGCATTAGCCGATGAGTTGATACTGATAGAGTAGGGACATGTGGCAATGTGCAGGATGGATCATGTACATATGTGGTTGTTGTTGAGAGTGCATAATTCACTCATGGCCACTCTGATAGAGGGGTGGCATAGTCTCACTTCCAGTTTCCATTTCCCAATGGGTGAGGCTATAATCACCCTGTTTGATGTATGATGGATATACCGCATACCCTTTAGGGGATTGATTCCTGATTGTGTGTAGGAGAGACCAGAGCCATATTTAGAGATGGATTTTTGGCGATCATTTGAGAAGATTCCCACTATTAGATAGTGGTTACCATGGACGGCTACGTGATCGCGGTTGTGACAGATGGCTCTATACCTAGCATGGATGATCGGTGGATGGTTGATTCTTGATCATGCATGGCATGGATTTCCTTTGGGGTGGGTACGAGTACTCAATTCCATATTAAAGGATGATGGGGAGAGGTACTACTAGGGATACACTATCCTTGGATAGTTGTATTATGACCTACATATGTGTGCTTATCAGAGAGGCAGTACATTGGAAGCGGGGGTGAAATTTCTTTTAGTATGGGCATGGGAGCATATTTCTATGGTATTCCCCATTAGACTGCATGAGACATGGAAGCTATATGATCTATAAGGCTATAGGTACAGACTAGCAATTTTATATGAGTCGACAAATTCTATCAGCCATTGGCGAAGGACATTGGACGAGATGCATGGGTTTGATTGGACCTCATATGAAGGGTGCGAGGCATGGGGCCACTAGGTCTAGTAGCAACAGGACTACACAGAGGATGATTGGGAGCATTTCTTTTACCTCAGGTTTGTGTAGACAAACTACTATCTCATAGGGATGATGACATACATGATAGCATGATACATGCCATCATGGGTGTTGAGATAGTTCAGAAGGGTACAAGATGCAGTTCTAAATTCATTTCCACATTCACTAGTGACTCAGGAGGTGGGGTCCTTATGGTGGATTGAAGTGGACCTACAGGTGGCCAGAGCATCATGGCTAGGCATGGCAGCAATTCCATGGTAGCAGGGATAGAATTTGGTGCTAGATACAAGAGTGACTCCCACATATGCACAGTGGTGGATAGGACACACACCTATTTGATTGACCATTCCAAGGCTGATCTAGGAAGATGAGCATCTAGAGGGAGGGGAGGATGGTGCTGGTGTTGGAGGAGATGAGGGAGATGATAGAGGGGATGATGAAGGAGATGGTGGAGGCAGGCGAGTAGGGGGTCATAGGGGAGAGCTAAGGGTAGTAATAGAGAGACAATATGGAAGGTATAGGTACTTGTGGATAGGGTCCCACCATTGATTCCATTAGAGGGATAGGTACATGGATAGGGATAGGGACAAGGATAGGGGCATCCTCCTACATAGGTACAAGGATTATAGGGACCACTAATACAGGGACCACCTCCAGGCTATGTGGAAAAAGAGACTTATGATACCATGGTTGCAAAGTGGCATAGCCTACATACAGAGGTAGGTTGATTACAAGGAGTACTAGCAACTTCCCAGGCATTAGAGGGGAGTTTACAGGTAGATCTTGCTAGAGTACATGATTTACTGACAGGAGAGTGAGCATGAGAAGAAAGTGCCCAGGGTGCTCTAAACACACTATAAGCCCAATTCGATGTAGGAGAGTTTATAATCATCAAGACTCATATAGGGTTTATTGGAGGGAAGGATTAGATAGAGAGGGTGAAATGAGAGATGGATTACTTAAGACTAGGGTTGTAGGGGGTGAGGGTAGAGAGAGATGTGTTCGAGGGGATATTGGAGGAGTATAGGGGCAATGGGAGATTGCAGTACATGCTACTACTAGACCGGGGGTGATGCAGGTTGTATAATATGCATTTGCAGCACACAAACAAGAGACTCAAGCAGTCTAAGGGATGGAGTACTACATGCGTCTATACTATGAGGTTGTTCTTGAGGGTCAGAGGGTTGTGGTATATAGTGAGAGATCTGCCACTCACACTATATGTGGGGGTTCTTCATAGGCCTCAGTAGGCATGAGACCTCCATGGGATAGAGGGGGATATGGTATAGGAGGTGTAGGGACATCCTCATGACCGGTATCATGATCCATACCAATCATTTTTTATACCCGTTCATTTTTTGAGATTTTAAATGTACAATGATGTTATGATGAGATATGTATATTTGATGGACTTTGATGTATTTATAGACCTTGGACACTTGATTATTCTTTCATGATGATATATACATTATTTTGATGGTCCTATGTGATGTGTGTGTGTTGTTTTATTCCTATATGCATATGTATCAAGTGGATGATGATTTTATTACTGATGTGTGTGATGCACGATGTGTGTGATGCTAACATATTTGCGATGTAGGGATATGTTGAGATATGCATATATGATGACTTATTGTGATATTGGATTTATCATGTGATCGATGTATGTGATGGATAGTGATTATACATTATTTATATAGTGAATTTTATAAATATAGTGGATTTACAATGTAATGTAAATGGATTATAATGATTAATGTAATATATTTTAAAATACATAGTAATGTACATGGATTAATGATTAATGTTATGGATAATGCACCTAATGATCCTAAGAGATTAAATGCATCTAAATTAATATTACATCAAATTTTAATTCAATACTTAAACTCATCATCAACATAATAATACAACTAATGCAAGAAAGATAATGACCTAAGTGAATGCAACTAATGAGGACTTGATATGAGACATTATTTTTGTGTTTATAAATAATAACCAATAGGATCATTCAAATAGCTTTAGGATGGATGAAATAAATAGGAACCTTTCCAAGAGTGAAATGCAATATGATCCTAACTAAAATGCATCCTATTTTCATGATTTTCATGGGATTATATTGTGTTTATGTTAGAGAGCACACCCTAGTTTATTTTTTCAAAAGGAGGTATGCACCATGTAGTGCAGTGACCCATGACTATTACTGTTTGATCTTAGAGGATCTTGTTTGTCATAAATGGATTGATCTTAGAGGATCAAACTATTTTGTTTTTGGGATCCATGTGTGTATGGCCAAGGATCTCTTAGGCAATATTATGAGCCTAGAGATGCCTTAGTCCATTTGGATCACCTAGTTAAGTTTATGTCACCTTAAGCATGTTTTGTGTTTTTAGAGTCCTTAGTGTTAAATTCCTTGGATCCATGTTATTTTAAGAATTTTATGTCAATTTTATAGGTTTGGATTCATTCCAAAAGTCATCAAGTGCAAAAAAATAAGTTTTTCCAAATGTTGCAAAAGTTGTCAAAAAGTTGCTCATGCAACTTCCAAAAGTTGCTCGAGAGTTGCAAGATGGAAGCCCAATAGTCACAGGGCATTTTTGTTCGATCCAACTTCACATTTGAAGTGTTCTTAAGTGCTTACTTCAAACCTACATGGTTATAAGTTCAGTAATTTAGCTTTGATGCATGGGAAATGGAATATGAAGCATTTTTATGAGCATTTTTGAGTTGTACGGTCATGTATGGTGTGAGATTGGTAAAATAATTTGATTTATTGAAGGTATTTTGTGTTAATTTCACTCTAAGATTGATTTTAAATCATTTGGTTTTGATTTGATAAGTTTTGTTTGAGTTTTCCAGAAAGCAATCCAGGAAAGAGCCTATTTGAAGCACGGTTTGCAAATGGAGTCCTAACTTGCATTCTATCTAGTGGATTTCTCTAAGATCTTGTAAAATTAAAGTTAGGATGGTTTATTTAATGATCCTAAAATCTTAGGAGATGGATCGAAGGGTAAGGCCCTCATGTATCAAGCCCTAGGCTGAATATCTCAATGTATTTAGCATAGAATGAAGGAGAAGGAAGTGTTATGTTTGTTAGAGATATTGGTTGAGTGAAATAGGATTGGATTTGAGTTTTAGGGAGTTCTTTGAAGACATTGGAAGCATTTTTTCAATCCCATGCACCCAATTTCTAGTACTTGCCTTGAAATCCAAGCCTAATTAGGCCAATTAGGTCTGTGAACTTGGTGAGTGCTAGGTGTTGCTGGAGTGGAGTTGGAGTCTAATACTTTGGGGTCTCAAATAAATTCATAAAGGGTATCTAGATATATCCTTAGTTTTCTAGAAGGTTATTAGGAGGAAAAGTTAATTTGGAAAAACCTCCTGGATAGTACTACAAGGAATTCTAGGACAGTCCTAGACAGGTACTGTACGGAAGAGATGGCTGAACCAGAGGGTGATTCTTGGTCCTTAGGACATAAGGAAGGTGACCCAATAGTTGGTTTGGGTTTGTGAAGTCACTGGTGAAGACTTCTAGTTTGAGGCCCAAAATAGGGCTAGTGTCCCTAAAGCCCAAAAGTGTAAGATTTTGAATTGGATTATATCCAATTGGGAAGAATTTTAAATTGTTTCTACCACCTTGAATAGGTAGAATACACCATGTGGGAAAGGATCTAGGATCCTAGGAGTACCTAAGTTGACTTGGGTTTCTTATTGAAGGCAAAGGAGAAATACCACACTTCTTGCTGCCACCTCTGCATTAGGTGCTATTAGAGCCTAGAAAAGCTCTTGGGAATAAGAATGGAAGAGAAGACTGATGATACTGATGGAGAGATCCCTATGAGGTTCACCAACATGGAGTTATCCAATATTGTGAGGCAACATGAACCTAAGAATAAGAATATGGAAGCATAAATAGAGAAATTGAAGAGTTCTCAGATAAGAAGAAGAAGAAGAAGAAGAAGAAGATAACAAACTAGACCTACCAATGTTTATGGGAAAGATGGACCCTGAGGAATGCATGGATTGGGTGGAAGCCCTAGAAAACTATTTTGAATGTGAGGATATCCTTGTCTCACAAAGAACAAAGATTTCCAAGTCCAAAATGAAAGGACCTGCACTAAGTTGGTGGAACTTCCTACAAAGGCAGAGGGTGGAGAAATAAAAGGACCCTATAACCACATGGAATAATATCTTAAGAGAAATCAAGAAGAAATTTATTCCTAAAGATTATAAAGTAACTCTGCACAAGAAGTTATAGAATTTGAAGCAAAAGGATCTTGATGTGGGATCTGACACTGATGAATTCCACAAGATCTTCATGGAGATAAAGACCCCTGAAAGTGAGAAACAAAAACTTGCTAGATACATGAATGGGCTCAAGTACAGTATTTGGGATGAACTAAGTTTTTTTTGTCCCTAATCTGTACACCAATGCTATCATATGGATATGAAGATTGAATAAAAACAAAGAAGGAGAGGATAATATAATAGTAGAGGAAGAGGAAATGGTTTCAGAGGTAGGGGAATATTTCAAGGAAGAGGATCATCTCCAAGACCATAGGGAGAATCCAATCACCAAGAGTATGACATAGAGAAGAATAAAAGAGATAATTTTAGAGGGGGTACAGGCAATAGCAGAGGAAGGTCAGGAGGTAGAAGAAACTCCACATTCACTGGAAAGTTTTTTTCCTACAATCAGGTTGGTCACCAATCTTTTAGATGTCCAAACAAGGCTAGTACATCAGGAGGAAATAGAAGAGTTCAACTCACCCAAGATGAGGATTTTCAAAGAATGACCTCCTACCACACCACTAAATCTATACTTATAGACCCTAATAAAGGAGAATTCATAATGTTCAATAGGACACTCCTGAAGATGCCAACTCCCAAGGAGCCCCCACAAAGGAAGAGTCTATTCAGAACTCACTGCAAGGTACTTGGTAAGATTTGCAAAGTTATTGTTGATTCTGGTTCTACAAAGAATTTAGTTTCTAATGCAA
>MU225720.1:8385947-8413528 GCA_018584345.1 Thuja plicata
CACTATTAGATTCAATTCTACTACTTGTTAGCTTTCCATACTTTATTGATTTCAAGGTTAATTCCTAAATTGGGGTTTGACTAAGGCAAACCCCTCCCCAACAACAAACAAACATTTTTCTTGTAGGAACAGGTTTGGGACTGTAAATCTAAGGCCAGATCTGGATACCCTTTTCGGATTTCTTTCAGACTGTGCGAATAGGGACACTTTCAAAGTTGAGCATATCGAGTTGGCAAAAGTGGTATAGGGTCGACCTTTTTCATAAGACGACATCAGAATAGAAAAATATTTCTGGGTTTTGTCTGTCTCTCTATTCCAGTTCGGTATCAACTATCAGCATCTCTAGAAACAGTCTATAGATCTCAAAAAATAGCAATCTTTAATCTGCCACTTTGGAAGGTTGGTACTTTCTCCTATTCTTTTCAATTACTATCATTAATCATATTAATCAATCAATTTAAAGAATTTAAGATCCCCTTTCTTGGTCTCTTTCCAAATATTGGATTCATTTGTGTATTAACCCTTTGGGGTTGATCAAAATTGGATCTCCTATTTGTGTATTTGAGGGTGAAAGAAAGGAGCATCTTATCTTCCCTTAATCAAAATCACAATTAATAATTCAAACCCTCTTAAATCACAATTCTCTCCTTTACATTTTGGTAACATAACATCATCAATGCCATCAATCTATCATATCTATATCAAAATATTATTTTTTTATGTTACACCTATTAGGAGTCAAAGAAGATAGTAGGATCACTGCCAAGGCACACTGCCCAAACAAGGTTAAAGCCACCCTCAAGGATTCACAATCTAAATCAAGTGTATAAAGAAAATACACATTCCAGCAAACTGTCTGATAGCAACTATCTTTGCTTGGTTAGTTCCAATGAGTTATCAACTCTGCTTGTATCCATAAGTCAACAAGCTTCGTAGATTCCACACCTCTCTTTATTTTTATTTCTCTCTCACACTTCTCCATAGGAAATTATCATTCATATATACCCTCTTACAATAATTCATTAGATCGGCCAGTTAAGCTTTCCTAATACATAATAACTAGGTCAGCCAATTAAGGCTTTCCATCATATAAATAATTACATAGCCCCTTGTTAAGATACACACAATATCTATAACAAGTATACAAAATTAAAAATCCATTACATATACTTCCAGATCTGTAATTCATCCTCACAATTAATTTCACATGCTACATGTCTGAAGTCGGCTAGGAAATAGGTCTTCTATCCAAAATACATGCCATAGCTGATGTCATTAGTATCTAATCAACAATTGAACTCAACCCATTACTCTACCATATGTCATATATCCATCAGTAATCTTGCAAGTTCTAAACTATCTTTGCTAGAAATATATACCCGAAACATAGAGATCTACTCTGTCCAGAATCACAGTTACAGTCCAGAAAACCAGTCTTCACCAAATCAACTGTAACATGCACAGTATGTAATATAGAGCCAAGAAACCTTAGGAATAAGGTCAGCACACATCCTTCTACATAAACCCAACTTCAATCATTTTGAATCATCTGTATTGTGTCTGTACTCTCCTTCTAGTTAAGTAGCCAGTTTATCTTCTCCATAGAAATATATGTTGACATCAATGACAAAACATGAATATCAACAACATGATCAGTAATCAAAACTGATATCATCAAACAATCTCCCCCTTTGGCATTGATGGCAATGTATGGGAAATTCCATATGCATCAACCCAAAAGTACTCTCTCTCAATACAATATTCTCAATATCCTCAACATAAATCTCCCCAAAACAGTAGGGATTTTCACATAGATTCCTTCCCCCTTTGGTAGCAATGGCAAAGGGTGCCATAATTCACCTGTACTCTTCTGTAAGATGTATCTTTTTCAAATCTTCATGTCCAATCAGCTAGGTGCAAGATCACCCAAATGTACTTCATAGTATTTTCCTGCGATCACTCCCCCTAGGGAGTAGATCCATACATCAAGTCCAGAGAATAATATAGCTTTGAGATCCACTAGACCGATGCACATCTGCATCATTTAGATTTCACTGGGAGGGGCCATCACCCCAAGCATGCCTCTGAGATATTTGAAAGCATCTTTTGGCAATTTTTTAGTAAATATATCTGCTATCTATTCCTTTGTGCTTATATACTCTAGTTTAATCTCTCTATCTTCTACCTTCTCTCTCAAGAAATGATACCTGATGGAAATATGTTTAGTCTTTGAATGCATTACAAGATTCTTTGACATATTCACTGTGCTGGTGTTATCACAATGGATAACCACTAGTTCTTTGAAAATTATTCCAATGTCCTTTAGTATTTGTTTCATCCAAACAACTTGTGTACAGTTTATTGCAGCAACAACATACTCTGACTCAGCAGTAGATTGAGCATTATAGTTCTGCTTCTTACTCAACCAAGAAACCAGCCTTTTTCTGAGGAAAAATGAAGAACCACTTGTACTCTTCCTGTCATCCACATTACCTACCCAATCAACATCAGTAAAAGCCTGCAATGTAAAATCATCATATTTTTCATACCACAATCCATATTCTATTGTTCCTTTCAAATATCTGAAAATTATTTTCACAACAGAAAAATGTGTCTCTTTAGGATCTGCCTGATATCTTGTCACAATTCCAACTGCATTGGTAATATCTAGACTAGTGTGTGTTAGATATTGTAGACCTCCAATCATTGATCTGTACTTAGTCTACCAACACATTGAGTCTCATCACTTTTAATCAATTTGTTCCCTGTCACCATGGGTGTACCAACAGGTTTACAATCTTCCATTCCAAATTTATTCAACATTTACTTAAGATACTTGGTCTAAGATATACAAATTTCATTCTTACTCTGATTAATTTGCAAACCAAGAAAAAATTTCATCTCACCAATCATTGACATTTTAAACTCATTCTCCATTTTTTTAGCAAACTTCTTACTCATTTTATCATTGCCTCCAAAAATGATATCATCAACAAAAATTTCTTTAATTAAGATTCTATCTTCATCAGTTCTTAAATACAAATTACTGTCTACATTACCTTTTCTGAAACCAAGATGAAGTAGATGTTTATCCAGTCTTGCATACCATGCCCTTGGTGCTTGTTTCAGTCCATACAATGCTTTCTTCAGTCTGCAAACCATGTTTTCATCATCTATCAAAGGAAAACCATCAGGTTGCTGAATGTAAACTTCTTCTTCTAGATCACCATTCAAGAATGCCAATTTCACATCCATCTGATACACTTTGAAGTATTTATGTGTAGCATAAGCAAGGAATAGTATCATAGCTTCCAATCTAGCAACAGGTGAAAATGTTTCTTCATAGTCTATGCCTTCTTTTTGTGAGTAGCCTTTACATACCAGTCTACCCTTGTTTCTTACCACTATGCCTTCCTCATCCATCTTGTTTCTGAAAACCCACTTAGTGCCAATCACATTTTTTTCTTAGGTCTTGGAACCAATTCCCAAGTATTGTTTTTCTTTACTTGTTCTAGTTCTTCTTCCATGGCTTTAGTCCAAGATTCATCTCTACATGCCTCATCAGTAGTCTTTGGTTCAACTTGAAAAATCAAACAGATCTCATCTCTAACTCTAGATCTAGTCATCATGCCTTTTCTTTCATCACCAATAATTTTATCTTCAGGATGGTTTTTCTTAACATACCTTGGTGTCTTCAATGTTTCAGTAACTTCGACTTGTTCTTCTTCTTCAATCTCATTTTTTATCATCAAGGGTGCTTTAGGTTCATCAGCAACTTCTCTTGCTTCTGTTATCTGACCACAATCATACATTCTTTCCTTAATTTGAAATTTTTCATCTATCCTCACATTGGTACTTTCAATCAGTTTCCTCAGTCTCAGATTGAAACATTTATATGCTTTACTCTTAGTGGAATAACCAAGAAAGATTCCTTCATCACTTCTAGCATCAAACTTGCCTATCTCATCATCTCTCTTGATATAACATTTACTACCAAATATTATGGTGCATGATCAAACCATAATTCATAAAGAGTTTTAGTTGTACCTTCTCTGATCTGAATTCTATTTAATGTGTACACAACAGTGCCGACTGCTTCTCTCCAATGAACATGTGACACATTTCCTTCCAGCAACATAGTCCTTGCAACATCTAATATGGTTTTTTTTCATCGCTCTTCTATCCCATTCTGTTGTGGATTTCTAGGAGCTGAAGTTTTTCTATGTATTCCATTTTATTCACAGTATGTATTAAACAGTTCTGATGTAAACTCTCCTCCTTTGTATAATCTCAAACATTTCATCTTTAAACCAGATTCATTCTCAACCTTCACTTTGAATAGCTTGAACTTGTCAAATGCTTCATATTTCTCTCTCAAACATGTGACCCACATCATTCTAGAAAATTCATCAACAAAAAGTATAAAATACCTTTCATTATAGTATGATCTTGTTGTAGGACCACACATATGTGTATGCACCAGATCCAACTTCCATTTTACTGAACAAGCTTTTCTCTTGAAAGTGCTTCTAGTCTGTTTCCCATAACACATTCTCTACACATAGTGTTATATGGCTTTACAATTCTAGGTAGATCTCTTACCTCTTTTGTCATACTTGCCTTCACAATGTTATCAAAATTAACATGACAAAATCTTATGTGCCATAACCAACTGTCATCAACCTTTGCAATAAAACAAGAAGCTTCAGATGTGTTCAATTCAAATACATTACCTCTATATTTAGTACCAGATGCTATCAAGTCTCCTATTTTACTCTTGACAAAACATTTTCCATTTATGAAGTTCAATTGATCAACCTTGTCCACTAGTTTTCCAAAACTCAACAAATTATGCTTGAGTCCATCAACAAGTAATACATTGTCAGTGTTAGTGTTAGTCTTTCCATCCAAGGAAATAGATCCAATTCCAATAATAAGTTTAGGAGTATTGTCACCAAATCTAACAACACCACCATCACATCTTTTCAAACTCACAAACTAATTTTTATCTCTAGTCATATGATGTGAACAACCACTATCTATGACCCATTCAGATTTCTTTTCAACTCGAGATACTAATTCTTTTTCTTCATGCATAGGTTCATCATCTTTAATAGAAATAAATCCAATTTCATCATAGTCTCCATCTTCGTCATCAGATATACCTTCACTATCATAATAACATTCCTTGTCTTTTGAGAACTTAGACTTGAAAAACTTAGGTTTTTGCTTTGGAATTCTTGTAGGACACCTAGATGCAAAATGACCGATCTTGTTGCATGAAAAACATTTCAAAGGTAATTTTCCCTCAAACTTACCCTTACCTCTCTTTTCTCTTCTAGAAATCAGTGCTACAATTTCATCTAGATTTCTTTCTTCTTCTTGTATTTTTTCCCATTCATCAGTATAGGCTCCAAGTTCTTCTCTTAGGTCATTACTGCTCGTGCTTGCATTTCTAGGTAAGACTCTTTTACTTTTGTGCATGGTTTCTTTGAAGGCTAACTCAACCTTAGGTAAAGTATCTCCCAATTATGTGGCTTTAATGTAGTTAGCTTTCCAATCAACATCTCTCTGGTGAAGTTTGGTGTCAAAGGTATGATCTCCTCTATAGCCTAAACCTTGGTTCTATATGTAGGTGTCAAAGATCTGAGTATCTTTGCAATTACTTCTTCCTCACTGTAATTTTCTCCAGAGTTCCTAATACCAGTAACAACTTTAGTAATTCTCTGTGCATATTCTCTGATGTTCTCATCTTCTCTCATCTTCAGTGATTCCATCTTTGTCTTCCAGTTCTGTAACTTTTCTTTCTTTGTAAACTTGTCTCCAACATATAATGCTTCCAATCTTGTCTAGATTTCATGTGCAGAGTCCAATTCCTTTACTTCAGTAAATTCTCCTTCTGATAATACCTTGATTAAGGATTCCATTGCAATCATATTGCATGAGAATAGCTTATTTTTATCTTCAATGTCTTTCTCTAATTCATCCTCAGTCGCTACCTTTTCCTTCTTATTTGTTATCATCTACTAATCAATTCCTAGACACAGCAAATGTGTTCTCATCTTGTTCTGCCAACTGTCAAAGTTTTCAGGATCAAACTTTGGACTATCCTTCCTATAGTAAGTCATCTTCAAGATCACCTCAAGCTGTTAAAATTTCTCTCTGAGGACCAATAGCTTTGATACCAATTGTTAGGAATAACAGTCCACAAGACAACTGAGAGGGGGGGTGAATCAGTTGTAAACTAGATTATTAAACTTTATACTTTATAAACCAAATCTGCAAATGTAAATGATAACGCAGTAAAATCCAACACCATAACATAATATTTTTTTTTAAGCCAACCTTGTTAAAGGTAAAACCCTGATGGGAATTAACACCCAAAAATAATGTATTGAGAGTATAGTATCCCTGTTAAAAGATATTAGCCCTGTTAGGAGCTTGTTACAATATTACAGTACACAGTCCCTGTTAGGAGACAGACCCTGTTAGGAGTCAAAGAAGATAGTAGGCTCACTTCCAAGGCACATTGCCCAAAGAAGGTTAAAGCCACCCTCAAGGATTCACAATCTGAATCAAGTGTATAAAGAAAACACACATTCTAGTGAACTATCTGATAGCAATTGTCTTTGCTTGGTCATTTCCAATGAATTATCAACTCTTCTTGTATCCAGCAGTCAAAAAGCTTCATAGCTTCCACACCTCTCTTTATTTTTATTTCTCTTCACACTTCTCCATAATAAATTATCATTAATATACCCTCATACAATAATTCATTAGGTCAACCAGTTAAGCTTTCCTAATACATAATTAACTAGGTCAGCCAATTAAGGATTTCCATCATAAAAATAATTACATAGCCCCTTGCTAAGATACACATGGTATCTATAACAAGTATACAACATTAAAAATCCATTACATATACTTCCAGATCTGTAATTCATGCTCACAATTAATTTCACATGCTACATGTCTGAAGTCAGCCAGGAAATAGGTCTTCTCTAGAATACACGCCACAAATGATGTCATCAGTATCCAATCAACAATCTAACTCAACCCATTACTCTACCATATGTCGGATATCCATCAGTAAGCTCACAATTTTTGAAACATCTTCGCCAAAAAAATATACCCGAAACACAATGATCTGCTCTGTCCAGAATCACAGTTACAGTACAGAAAACCAATCTTCACTGAATCAACTGTAACATCAACAGTATGTAACATAGAGCCAATCAACCTTAGGAATAAGGTCAGCACACATCCTTCTACATAAAACCAACTTTGATCATTATGAATCATTCATACAGTGTATGTGCACTCCTTCCAATTAAGTAGCCAGTCTGTCTTCTCCATAGAAATATATGTTGACATCAGTGACAAAACATGAATATCAACAACATGGTCAGTAACCAAAACTAATATCATCCAACACTTGCCATGAATGGGATTGTGTGATGGAGGATTGATAAGATTACACCAAAAGGATACATCATGGTGAGAAAAGATTGATTTGATATCGAAATGAACATTCACCGACAATAGTTTTTGAAAGGAATAATAACATATAAATTCAATCTTAAAGTTGAATTTTGAATATTCATTTTTGCGATCACCTTGTCTGGGAAAAAGCTCAATGTCATGGGGTTAAGATTAGTGTTTGGGAAATCAGATGACAAATCTTTATTGTGAAATCTAAGAATCAACATAAAGAAAATTAGGACTAGGTAGGACTTCTGCATAGATATGGAAAGTGTATGGTTTATTATACAACCAAAAAGTAATGAAAAAAATGTGGGATGGTCCGAATAGATGATGGATTTGAATACACATGGTTCCTGAAACAAGTTTTTACCATGGTACTTACCCATTGCACCACCAAAATGGTTTTCACAAAAGGATGAACCTATTTCTCATTGATGACCCCTTTGTTTTTGCTCCACAATCTAGGTTTTTCATTGTTATAAGAAGGGGTGTAATGTTTAATGGCACCTTTTTACAAAATTCCATCTTCAATGTTTTTCCCTTTCTTCAAAAGAGACTCAAAAGTGTCAGGAAAATCCATTTTCACTTGGATTGACATTTTTGATACCAAGTTTCTAGTAAAGATGTCGATCAAGTGATTATTAGGAATTTTCTAAGGCATACAATTTGCAATGGGTTTCCATCTTTGTAGAAATTTGGAAAAGTTTTCTCTATTCCTTTTCTTGGTAGTACATAAATCTCTCAATGATGCTTGATGGTAAATTTTGTATGAATATTGTGCAATAAATTTTTCTACAAGGTCGGGGATGGTAAATATGGATCCATGAGGGAAAGCCATGAACCACTCCAGAGCGAGACTCTCAAGGTTCCTAGTGAAGATTCTATTTAGATCATTCTTATTGTAAGAAACCTCTTGGCATGAAATATAAAATTCCATGAGATGTTTTACTGGGCATGTCTCCCCCTTGTGTTTCTGAAATTTAGGGATCTCAAAGTTTAGAGGAAACAGTTGCATGGTTATTGAATTTTCTAACGGGTAAGGACACACCTCATCAAAGGAGAATTATTTATTTCCCCCATTTTGCATGCTATGAACAATATTATTAAGCTCATTAAATTGTTGATCTAGGTTAGGATCATTGTGAGGCATGAACTATGGTCCAAAAGATGGTCCACCTCCAAATTGTGAAGTTGAAAAACATATCGATGTCATGCCAAATGTAGGAGGAGGTATATAATGATAAGCTCATGAAGTTTTTTGAGTGGATGCTTTCATGGAGGATGATGGAAATGTGAATTGTGTTGATGAAAAATTCTATGTAGATAAGGGGATGGAAGTCTGTCCTATGTTGAAAACACTAGCACCAACACTAGTAGAGGTGTTTGTTGTGGTATGAGTGCTATTATGTGAAGTCATGTTAGGAAAAACACTAAGGATCTGTTGGAGTTGTTCACCTATTAGTTGAAATGTTGGTTGTGAGGTTCATGCAGGGATTGATGTAGAAGGTCTATTAGAAGTGGCCTTGCCTCTTTCTTGGGATGATGTTGCATTAGAGGTTGAGGCTATAGCCATGTTTGTAGTGGTTGTAGCCTTGATAACATTTCTGAAAAGGAGAGATTCATCAAAGTTGTAGGGTATTCTGACACCATTTTTTATAAGGTTTAGGAAAATATCTATGCTATTCTGATTAAAGACCTTCTCAATCATCTCTAGATTGTATGGATCACTGAGGAAATCATTCACTTGAGTAGGTCTTTCCTCTTGATCTACCAATTCATTTTCTTCATGGACATTGGTGATTTCCTCAATATGTACTTCATGGCCTTGAAAGAATGGATGAGAAAAAGGATTCTCATTGTCATGGTTTTTGTTTTCTTGCGTGTGCCTCATGTTTTTAGCTTGGGATCAAGTAACTCTTACCCTAATTTACAACATTCATCAAAATAACCACAAATAGGAAAAAATTGTATTTTAGAAGAGTCCAATTAATACTATCCTTTAGATATTATTAATTAACATTTTATCATTACATTCATTGTTAAAAGTTATCATTTCTGCTCTAAGAATTGATCACATTCCAGAATTTCAAATTTATAATTGATCAATTACATTGTGCATTCAAACTAAATGTAATATACAAGTGTCTTTTCATATTTCTTTTCATATTAAGTAAATGGTACATTGTAGAATAGAAAGCATGATAGAAGTATGGAGTAGGGGTCCCATGCATTGCCTTGTGGTTGGGTTGCTTGCTGGTTGTCTGTCAAGTCCTAGGTCTCCAAAGTCCATGTCTTCATCTTCATTTAGGTCTTTTAGGGTTCAATCTACATCATGAGAGAAAGAGGGGTGTTAGATCCAGTTGGATCTAAGCAATACATGGAACACAAACTTCATACAATCAATTCTTCTAATACTGCATATCAATCTGATGAAATCAATGTAAAAAGGAAACATGCATCCACAATATCTGAAACCTAGTATTAAAGGGACTTGTTCTAAACATGAAACATTTTGCTATTTATGATCACTTTGATGCATGTTATTCTTTTCTTTATAACTAGATATCTGAATGAAAGGGATTTAGTATTCTTGTCTGAGAAACCTTTTTCATAATTTGATCAACCTATTAATTCAACAAACACAAATAAATCAACCAATATTTATGAATGAGTGTCATCCTAGATGACACTCACCCACAAACATTAATTGATTCATTTTATCTCCTGACCTAACAGATTGATTGGTGATATGTGTGAAAATAGTTGGATGTGTAACTAAATGCAGGAAGAAAAAAGGACATGCAATGGATGTCACGAGCCCGTGCTTGAACTTCACATAAGTCATTATATGCAAGAAAGATTGTTTACATCTCAGGAGGTTACTTCTCACATGCATAAGGGAGAAAGGATAAAAATACATGAAAGAATACAAGAGATGCTATAGGAGACACATGAGCAAAGAAATATCTTTAATAAATTGGAAAAATACAGAATTGGAAGAATATGAGGTTCACTGTTATTATACAAGTGAGAAATAACAAGATATGTTGTTACAGTAAGTATACCAAATGCAGAAAGGGTATAAGAGTTCATTTTGAAGATCCATGTTGAAACCACATGCCTAGTGATTGATCATATTTTATATGATATGAGGTACTGTTGTTTTTGTTTATTTGAAACAGTAAAATTTGCAAAGAAAGGATGAAGTGACAATTACTAAAAAACTGCAAGTAAAAAATAGAGAACAAAGGTTTCAATAATACCATGTTTGTGTGATTTCATTAACAGAAGATAGTTTCATTATGGACAAAACACCAGAGATTATCCATCCAAAGAGCTCAAAAGATGCTGTGATAATTCATGACTTCAAAGGAATACAGTTCATGCCCTCAATAAAATTTTCAAGAGATATCTGTATGCAGGGTATTTAAATAAATGCATCTTATACTGTTGTATTGAGATATAATGTACATTCATGATAACAATGTAGGGTATAAATTCATGGTGATGAGACATACATGTTTAAATTAAGGTTTCCAAGGTGATTATGGCCCATGGGAGTCACAATCCCGTGCTCGAACCCCATGGGTAGTATCTTATATTCATTTTAAAAGGAACAATGTATTTTTGCACTAAGAGGAATAACATTTTCAGAATGTTTTAAAACATGTTGTGTTTCCATTTTTGATAAAAATATGCTCATGGTTTTATCAGTAAAATTGAATGTTGTTGTGTTTTATTAAACATTGTAAGCATACTGGAAAGAAAGATATTATGTTTTCTTTTCAGACAGAACAAAGAATGGTGTCGGCTTGGACAAAAGAAACATGTTTTATGTTTACTGTAGTGTTATATGTTTGAATACATTAAGTGTTATTCTTTTAAGCATAAAAAATAGTCATGAAGGAAGCTGAGTTCTTAGTTCAAATCAAGATATTGACAAACTTGCACATCTGCAAGTTCACTTACAGATTGTCGACAAAATGCCATGTGGGTATTCCTGTTAAGTGACAACAGAAAAACAAAGTGACATCAAAGCCTAACATCAAGTAGTGTTTCATGCTACAATGGAGGGTTTGACAAGAAACAAAGCACAGAAAGAAACCCCATTGTTATTGCAAAAAGAGTTATCGACATTCCCTCAACAGTGTCTCTATTTTCACATTAAAACTGCAGTAAACAAAAGTGCAAGATTACTTATCTGGAGAGGCCAAGTGTCATGGGCAAAGACTAGTAGAGGAAGTGAAGCTCAAGTTCTCTGAAGTTACAAGCAGTGGTGGCCACGATCAACAAAGTATTTTCTTCCAACTTCATTCATATCACACCATCAAAACTGGAGATGAATATGAAGCTGTGGGTGAAATATCCTCAGTTCAAAGCCGAATCTCATGGGGAGCTCGACAGCTCTTAACCATAGTTTAGGTTCATTCTAAACTTGCAGTGCTTGTTCAAACCATCAACTTCAAAACCCCAAGTTTAAAGCATGTATCTGGCACCATTTGTCATGGCATTGAAACTCTCAAAGTCCAAGTTGTTCTAGCATATCTCAAGCTGGAGTTAACTCACTGTTAAAGCCTAAGTTTGAGAAAAGAAAAGACTACAGAACTCTAGCATTATCAAAGAAGAAACCAACAAAAGATGCCATGTGTTATGGCGAAGCAAAAATCAATCTCTTTTTTCCTCATAAAGCTCAAGAATCCTGAGCTTCTTCATAGAATTGAAGCGGATACATTGCCAATAATCATGGTTTCCAGAATCAACATGGTGGTGCCACAGAGAAGAAAACCCTAGATACAAATGAAATCAATAAACTCTATGCATTGTGTTTTACCTGAGTTTGAAGTCCACTGACAGATGGAGTAAATGCTATGACAGTTCCTAGTGCATTGATATTCCCTCTACAATGCCATGATGGTACCTTTTGTGCCAAAAAATACAACAAAATATCTTCTTAATAGGAGTAATTATGTCGATGGTGAGCTGTGATCAAACATCAAGTTAGAGTTACATCAACTTCCATAGTATGGTGTCGACTGAGTAGGGTTAAGCTTTGCTGCCGACTTAGTGGAGTTAGGGTTTTCTATGATGTCGGATTATGTTGGGATTGTATCCCTTTTAAGGTTTTGTATTTAGGTTTATGCATTTTGAATGGTATGTAATAAAGTTGGTAAAGTGTATAGAAAGATGTATTATATTTACCAACTTTAGGGGTGCTAAACATAGGGGCTTGATTTAGGGCTCTTATTAAGCCATATAGTTTAGTAGTTTGATAGTGTGGAGGGATTTTCGGGTGGAAATATTTTCAAAAAATTAAGCCATGTGGGCTATATAGTGGATCCTTGGCTTCATGTTTGGGGATCCAAGATTGTAGATAGAAGAGCTTTTAGTGAACTTCTTGTTCCTATAGCCATCTATTTATGCTTTTGTATCCATTGTTAGTTCATGTTTGTGATATCAATTTTGTGCAAGAGAATGCTTGTATTCCTTGCCATTATTTTGAGATTCATTCATGTAACTAGATATAGATTTTGAAAAGAATATAGTTGGGCCCCATTTTTTCATACATCTTGTGGCGATCATTTGTTCAAGTCCTATTCAATTTTTTGCATTCAAGTGTAATACATCTGTAGCATGGATTAGTGGATTGTATCATTTCCTATTCTAGATTACAAAATATAAGCCTTTTGCAGAATATGTATGTTGTTGATAGTAAGATTGCTATTTGTGGTTAAACCCTAGTAGTGACCTTCTAATTAGCCTTGGTTAAAACCTAGTAGTGACCTTCTAATTGGCCTATGTATTGGATAGTGAGTGATATTGCAGAGATCATTAGGGTATGTTAAGTGAGTATCAATTTGAAGCTTTAAGAGATCTGAATCTATTTGGTGTATCACCTTTTCAACTTTTATTTATGTAATTTTAGTTAGAGTTTCTCCCTTTCCTTCCCAAAATCAGGAGAAGATAGTATAAAATTGATACCCAAATTCAATAGGAACCGGCCTAGAATCTGGAGACTCCTTCTCAATCATAGTCTACCCACAGCTAGAGAAGGTTTCCATTGTTAGGATAGAATACCTGTAGAGCCCCAATGCCTGAGTTGGGGTGGTAATTCTAAGACTCAACAGTTTTTGGCATGCCCGGTGGGACCCCGAATTGCTTCTCAGTTCTGATCTACTAGTTCTATGGTTGTTTTTAATCTTAGTTACAACTCTCAGTGTGGATTTTAATGAGAAAAACTCCAACAAGATCAAACAAGGAGGGATTTGTGTATCAAGAATTACAGTCAGGTAGAAGGGGAGGAAGATCATCTAGAGGTGGAAGAACATCACAAGATCCAAGAGGTACTATATTGAATTCAAATTTCTCATCATTTGATAACCCCATTTTTTAAAATCAAGCCACAAATTTAGAGGAACTTGAGGTTATTATTGAAGAAATCAGTCTTCCTGAAGATCTAAGTGTTCCTAATATTTCCCAATCAGAATTTCCTAGTGTTGAAAATTTATTTATAGATAATTCTATTCTTGGAGCCTCTACAAGTGGTACTGCAGCAACTCTCCAGAATTTGAAGACTTACCAAAGGAAGGTAATTCAGCCTACCCAACCTCTTTTTGTACCTATTGTTCAATAAAAATTACCACCAGCTGTAGGAATGACAAGAAATCTACCATTTGTCCCTTTTGATCAAGGTAGTCCTCTCCGGATTGCAAATCACAATAATATACCTTTGGCTGCCTTGAAAGGCTTTCCATCATTCACCGGAGAAGGTCAAGTGACAGCTATCGAACACATTAGAGATATTTCATCTCTTTGCAATGTCCATCATGTCACGGAGGAAGATGTGGCTTTGAAGCTATTGGTTGCATCACTAAAAGGTAAAGCTCTTGACTGGTTCAGAACTCTTCCAGTAAATTCTATTGCTACTTGGGATGTTTTGGGGGAGAGGCTTTCTAATTTTTTTGAGGATAAGTCTAACAATTTGTCTTTGGTGGAGCAACTAACTACCATTAAAAGGGCTCCACAAGAAGAACTAAGTGATTTTAATCTCAGATTTCAAAAGACATGGAATAGGATTCCTGCCATGGTAAGACCCTCTGTCAAATATGCATTTTTGTATTTCCTCAAAAGCTTGAATAGTGATATTTTGGTAGTAATCCAATCCATGGGAGGGAATTATTTACCTCAAGCCTTTGATATTGGAAATAGGGCAGAGAATAGCCTCATTCAGGCTAGAAAGATAGCTCCTAGGCCAAGTATGCCTTTCTTTCCCAATATCCAATCCAATATGTCAAATTAGTTACTCCACCATTAGCTCCATTGTCATCTTATAAAAGTGAAGAAATAATGCCTATTGTCCCTCCCAGTGAATTGCAAAGCATAAAAAATAGCCAGCAAAAGATTGAGAGCTTGCTACAAACTTTTGGGAATGAACTAGTAAACCTGAAAAGGTAGAAAAGCAATCCAATAGCCCATACTCAGAATTATTTTTCTAGTTCTTCATCTCAGTAGCCTAATCAGCCCATTTATCAAGTCAACAAGTAGCAATATCAAGGAAATAGCAATGCCAATAGGCAAAAGTGGAACCAAAGGCCTTATAGACCTTACAATCCTACACCCCTTAATGTTGTTAGGGATATTGTTCCCAGCCAAATAACCTTGCTGTAGATTATGAATGGTGCTATCATTTTAATGAACCCCGCAATCATTCCAAGTGTACTAATGGAGTGCTCAATCAAGCCTTAATGGTTTAAACTGTGATGGATTCACAACCTACTGTGTCCACTGAAGAGACTCAACAACACTTTGATGCAACTGCCCCTGACACTACATTCCTCAATTGGAAAGAGGAGGAATTTTTTGGAGTGAATGGTGATTCATCTATATCAGCAAACACAAGAGCCAAGAAGAGAGCCCTCGAATCAGAGCAGTCAACTGCTAGGATTGCTGCTATAAATCAATCATCACCCATTCCACTAGTTCCAATCCTAAAGGGGGCCTCTACTCATGCAAACAAAGAAACATAGTATTAGAAGCAGGCGGATCAGACCATTAGTAAGTCACCTTAAAAGGTACAATTTGTTGTCCCCTATAGCATTGTTGATAATATAAAGAAGATGAATATTTCTATTTCTATGTGGGATTCATTAGCTATTCCAGGGCAAAATGATTTATTGAAAGAGGAGCTGTCTAAAGAAACAATAATTTCACATCAAGATGTACATCATCATCCTAGAGTGGTTATGGCCAATTCAGAGCCTTCAATAGTTCATGATGGAGTGGTTAAGGGAGAAAAGAAGATTGGTAAATTGCAACAACCAGTAACACAAGTGAGTAAAAATAATGTAGATTTGAAGCAATGAACAATACCAATTGAAAGAAAGTCAGCAGATATGTAGAAGATGACAGAAAAGGAAGGTAAGAAATCTGAAAATGATAAGCCTCCTCCTTTCTATGTCTCTTTAATTATTGGAAAAAAATTAGTGAATAATTGTATGGTGGACAGTGGTGCAACCAGCACTGTCATGCCAAAGAGCATAGTTGATTTGTTGAATTTGAAGTATGAACCCCTTGAGAAAGGAGTTGTCCAGCTTGATGGTTCTTCAGTTAAGACCATAGGTGTTGTTAAAAATGCAAGTTTGACCTTACACTCATGTCCAAACTCCATTTCCCAAGATATTTTTTTCATAGATTTGCCACCTTAATTTGCTTTATGTTTATCAAGAGACTTCACAGCCAAAATAGATGGATACTTCTCATCAGATTGGTCTCACCTGTATTTTAGAACTAGATATGGTGCTAAGGTGACCATAAAATTAGAGTTATGGGCCAAAGACACATAGATCCCTATAATCCTAGTCCCATAAATGCAAGTTGTGTGATCATGGATCTAGATGAAATCAATGAGATTTCATCTTATAACAGACAAACTGAAGAGTATCCTAATATTGTTCTAGATGAATGGGCAGCTAGAAATGATCAAGATGATGATGTGTTTGATGTTGGTTTTGGTAACTATTTAATGTTAGAATCTGATTTAATTGTGCCTAATTTGATTAAAGATCAATGTTCTAAATTTGAATTATCTAACCATCTATGGGGTCTATATTTTGATGGATCTAAGAATAAAGATGGTATTGGTGCAGGAGTTATGTTGGTTTCACCTCATGGTGATAAATTTTATGCTTCTTACAAATTATCCTTTCCATGTTCTAACAATATAGCAGAGTATGAAAGTCTTATTCAAGGCTTGGAATGGGCTAGGAAAAGAGGAATCAAATTATTGAGGGCATTTGGGGATAGTGAGTTGATAGTAAGATAGGTGAGAGGTATTAATGTTGTAAAAAATGATCTCTTGAAGCTATATAAATCTAGAATTTCTAATATTTTGGATAATTTTGATGCATTTAACCTTATTTCCATACCTAGAAGGAAAAACATGCATGCTGATAGGTTGGCTGGTATTGGTGCTCATGTTTCAATTATTGAAAATAAAGGACAGATCTCAGATCATTCACATGTTAAAATTGTTGTAAGGCCATCTATCCAAGACAATAATATTAATTGGCAGGTGTTTAATATTGATGAACATATTTTGAGCTTCGTGACTGAAATAGAAGACTTTTTAGCTCCTAGAAATGACCAGTTAAATTAGCAAATGGAAAACCAGATTGTTCAGTTAAGGACTAATAAGCTTCCAAGGGGAATAGTCAGCTTAGAGTCAGCTTTCAATTCTGACAATCAATTCAGAAAGAATAAAACTATCCTGCTGATCAAAGAAGATCACTATGAAGAGGTGGAGATATTCAGAGACAAGTTCTTGAAGGTTGGTAACATTAATTCCCCTGAGGAAAAGAAAATGTTTATTGAGTTATTTAGGGAATACAATGATGTGTTTGCATGGGATTATACTGACTTAAAAGGATTTGATCCTTAATTAACTCATCATACCATAGAATTAGAACCAAATGCTAAGCCCATTAGACAAAGGCAAAGGCCTATTAATCCTAAGCTAGAACCTTTAATGCTGAAAGAACTGAATAAAATTCTGAATGGTGGCATAATATTCCCTATCAAGCATACATCTCGGGTTTCAAATCTTGTTCCTGTGAGAAAGAAGAATGGGGTTGTGTAGATTTTACAGACCTCAATAGGGCATCCTTGAAAGATAGGAACCCTCTTCCTTCTATGGAACATATCCTACAATATGTATCCGATTCTGAGAGATTCTCTCTTCTTGATGGTTATTCTGGCTATAACCAGGTATTAGTAAGGGATGAAGACCAATTCAAAACTGCCTTCACTACTAAATGGGGTACAATGGCCTATAGGAGAATGTCATTTGGACTATCAAATGTAGGAGCTACATTCTAGAAGGCAATAGATACGGCCTTCGGGAATTTGATGTATAAATTTGTTCTAGTATACCTTGATGATGTCACAATTTACAGCAAGGTTGCAAACTAGCACATAAGCCACTTGAGACAAGTCTTACAAAGATGTAGGGAGTTTGGAATCTCCCTAAACCCCAAAAAATATGTTTTTGCAGTACATGAAGGTAAAATTTTAGGATACCAAGTGTCTAAAGAAGGGAAAATAATTGACCCTGAAAGGATTTATGCAATTCTGGAATTATAATTGCCAAAACATAAGAAAGGATTGCAGAGTTTTATTGGAAGGATAATTTTTGTTAGATTTTTTATTCCTAATATTGTAGATTTGTTGAAACCTTTGAATACTATGTTAAAAAAAGATGTACCTTTTAGCTGGACTACTGAAGGAAAGAAGAGTTTTGAGTAGATTAAACAGGCTTTGTCTTCAGCCCCTACTTTAACTAATCCTAATTTCTCTAAGGATTTTGTTTTGTATGCTTATGGTGGTATTGACACTGTTTCAGAAATGCTAGTGCAAAAGAATGAGGAAGGACAGGAGTAACCAGTAGCCTTTTTAGAAAAGGTATGAATGATTATGAGAAAAGATACAACTTTGTAGAAAAACATGTACTAGCTGTTATAAAACCTTGAAAAATTTTAAGCATCTGGTTGCTCAGAACAAAATACATCTAATGATTGCACACCCTAGCATTAAGGAATTTCTATTGAATAGGGATGTCATTGAAAAAAGGGCAAGGTGGATAAGTAAAGTCATGGAGTATGATGTGCAAATCCATGTGACCAAGCTGGTTAGAGGCAAAGGCTTATGTGCTTAGATTGCAGAAGGAGAGGATCAAGTTAAAGCCACTGAAGAGGTTGTCTTGCCCCAAGGTAATTCTGTACTAATTAATGATTTAGCATCTTGGTTATCAGATATGACCAAGTTTCTGCATACTGGTCAATGTCCAATGAATCTTGATAGAGCCAAGAGAAGGTACTTTAGATTACAATCTATTCCTTATGTTCTAATTGATGATACTCTTTATAGGAAGGATTTTTCTGGTATGCTTCTCAAATGCATAGATTATTTGGATCAAAGCAAGATTCTATCTAAATTTCATGATGGATCTTGTGGAGGGCATTTCAGCCCCAAAACTACAACATGGAAAATTCTAAGAGTTGGCTATTATTGGCCAGATTTATTCAAAGATGCTCATTCGTGGGCAAGAAGATGCCAAAATTGTGCTATGTTTGTAGGAAAACAAAGGTTGGCAGCATTTCCATTGAGACCAGTCATTGTGGATCACCCATTCAACAAGTGGGGAGTGGACTTTATAGGTCCAATAAATCCTAATTCTAGTGTAGGGAATAAATGGATCTTGACTACCACAGATTATTTTACTAGGTGGACTGAGGCCATTGCACTAAAGGAATCTTCTAGAAATGCTATTCTGAATTCTATGGTGATATTATAACAAGGTTTGGAGTCCCTTAATCAATAATCTCAGATAATGCCTTAGCTTTTGTTGGATCATCTATAACAGAATGGGTTGTCAAGAATGGTATTTATTTAAATACTTCTTCTAATTACTATCCACAGGGTAATGGTCTTGCAGAGTCTACCAATAAAAACATAATCAAAATTATCAAGAAGACTTTACAAGGGAACAAGAGGGATTGGCACCCTAAGTTGAAGGCAGCTTTGTGGCTAGACAAAATTACACCTAAGTAGGTTATTGGGAATTCACCTTATGTCCTAGTTTATGGTAAAGAGGCTAGATTGCCTATTTCTACATAATTTCCAGCTTTACAGCTTGCTGATCAAATGTTACTATTTGAAGAGGAGGACCCTCTTAAACTAAGATATACTGAATTGTTGCAATTGGAGGAAGAAAGGAAGAGGGAATTGGATACTATGGAATTAAAGCAAGCACATACCAAGAGGACTTTTGATAAGAGAGCTATATCCAGATATTTCAAGGAAGGTGATCTAGTGCTTAAGTGGGATGTGCTCAAGAGCAGGCCAGGGTAGCATGATAAGTTTGACCATTTCTGGTCACGGCCTTTTGTTATCATGGAATGTAAGGAAAATAATGCTTATCAATTGACCACAACTGATGGGGAATTTCTACAAATTCCAGTTAATGGAATTCACCTCAAGCTTTGCTTTGCTTTGAGGGTTAGGTTTAGTTTAGGTTTTCATTTCAATAAGTGTTGTCCAAGCACTAGGTCTTTAGTCTGCATGAATCTAGATTAGATGCATTTTCATTTCAATAAAAGTTGCATCCATGGTTCTGGTTTTATAACTTTGTTTCCCTAGGATAAGGTCTAAGGTCATGTCTAGTAGGCAGACATCTAGCAGAAGTCGCCAAAATTGTTACCCTAATTTACAAGATTCATCAAAATAACCACAAATAGGAAAAAATTGCATTTTAGAAGAGTCCAATTAATACTATCCTTCAGATATTATTAATTAACATTTTATCATTACATTCATTGTCAAAAGTTATCGTTTGTGCTCTAAGAATTGATCACATTTCATAATTTCAAATTTTTAATTGATCAATTACATTGTGCATTCAAACTGAATGTAATATACAAGTGTCTTTTCATATTTATTTTCTTATCAAGTAAATAGTACATTGCAGAATAGAAAGCATGATAGAAGTATGGAGTAGGGGTCCCATGCATTGCCTTGTGGTTGGGTTGCTTTCTGGTTGTCTATCAGGTCCTAGGTCTCCAAAGTCCATGTCTTCATCTTCATTTAGGTCTTTTAGGGTTCAATCTACATCATGAGAGAAAGAGGGGTGTTAGATCCAATTGGATCTAAGCAATACATAGAACACAAACTTCATATAATCAATTCTTCTAATACTGCATATCATCTAATGAAATCAATGAAACAAGGAAACATGCATCCACAATATCTGAAACATAGTATTAAAGGGACTTGTTCTAAACATGAAACCATTTGCTATTTATGATCACTTTGATGCATGTTATTCTTGTCTTTATAACCAGATATCTAAATGAAAGGGATTTAGTATTCCTGTCTGAGAAACCTTTTTTAGAATTTGATCAACCTATTAATTCAACAAACACAAATAAATCAACCAATATTCATGACTGAGTGTCATCCTGGATGACACTCACCAATAAACATTAATTGATTCATTTTATCTGCTGACCTAACAGATTGATTGGTGATATGTGTGCAAATAGGTGGATGTGTAACTAAATGAAGGAAGCAAAAAGGACATGCAGTGGATGTCACGAGCCCATGCTCAAACTTCACATAAGCCATTACATGCAAGAAAGATTGTTTACATTTCAGGAGGTTACTTCTCACATTAATAAGGGAGAAAGGATGCAAATACATGAAAGAACACAAGAGATTCTATAGGAGACACATGAGAAAAGAAAGATCTTTACTAAACTAGAAAAATGTATAATTGGAAGAATATGAGGTTCACTATTATTATACAAGTGAGAAAAAACAAGAGATACTGTTACAGTAAGTATACCAAATGCAGAAAGGGTATAAGAGTTCATTTTGAAGATCCATGTTGAAACCACATGCCTAGTGATTGATCATATTTTCTATGATATGAGGTACTTCTATTTTTGTTTATTTGAAACAGTAAAATTTGCAAAGAAAAGATTAAGTGACAATCACTAAAAAACTGCAAGTAAAAAAAAAGAAAACAAAGGTTTCAATAATAGCATGTTTGTGTGCTTTCATTAATAGAAGACAGTTGCATTATGGACAAAGCACCAGAGATTATCCATCCAAAGTGCTCAAAAGATGTTGTGATAATTCATGACTTCAAAGGAATACAGTTCATGCCATCAATAAAAGTTTCAAGAGATATCTGTATGCAGGGTATTTAAATAAATGCATCTTATACTGTTGTATTGAGATATAATGTACATTCATGATAACAATGCAGGGTATACATTCATGGTGATGAGACATACATGTTTAAATTAAGGTTTCCATGGTGAGTATGGCCCATGGGAGTCACGATCCCATTCTCAAACCCCATGGGTAGTATCTTATATTCATTTTAAAAGGAACAATGTATTTTTGCACTAAGACGAATAACATTTTCAGAATGTTTTAAAACATGTTGTGTTTCCATTTTTGATAAAAATATGCTCATGGTTTTATCAGTAAAACTGAATGTTGTTGTGTTTTATTAAACATTGTAAGCATACTGGAAAGAAAGATATTATGTTTTCTTTTCAGACAGAACAAAGAATGGTGTCAGCCTGGACAAAAGAAACATGTTTTATGTTTACTGCAGTGTTATATGTTTGAATACATTAAGTGTTATTCTTTTAAGCATAAAAAATAGTCATGAAGGAAGCTGAGTTCTTAGTTCAAATCAAGATATTGACAAACTTGCACATCTGCAAGTTCACTTACAGATTGTCGACAAAATGCCATGTGGGTATTCCTGTTAAGTGACATCAAGTAGTGTTTCATGCTACAATGGAGGGTTCAACAAGAAACAAAGCACACAAAGAAACCCCATTGTTATTGCAAAAATATTTATTGACATTCCCTCAACAGTGTCTCTATTTTCACATTAAAACTGCAGTAAACAAAAGTGCAAGATTACTTATCTGGAGAGGGCAAGTGTCATGGGAAAAGATTAGCAGAGGAAGTGAAGCTTGAGTTATCTGAAGTTACAAGTAGTGGTGGCCATGGTCAACAAAGTATTTTATTCCAACTTCATTCATATCACACCATCAAAATTGGGGATGAATATAAAGTTGTGGGTGAGATATCCTCAGTTCAAAGCCAAATCTTATGGGGAGCTCAACACCTCTTAACCACAGTTTAGGTTCATTCTAAAATTGCAGTGGTTGTTCAAACCATCAACTTCAAAACCCCAAGTTTAAAGCATGTATCCGGCGCCATTTGTCATGGCATTGAAACTCTCAAAGTCCATGTTGTTCTAGCATATCCCAAGCTGGATTTAAATCATTGTTAAAGCCTATGTTTGAGCAAAGAAAAGACTGCAGAACTCCAGCATTATCAAAGAAGAAACCAACAAAAGATTCCATGTTTTATTGCGAAGCAAAACTCAATCTCTTTTTTCCTCATAAAGCTCAAGAATCCCAAGATTCTTCATAGAATTTAAGTGGATTCGTTGCCAATAATCATGGTTTCTAGAATCAACATGGTGACGCCACAAAGAAGAAAACCCTAGATACAAATGAAATCAATAAACTCTTTTCATTGTGTTTTACCCAATTTTGAAGTCCACTGATAGATGGAGTAAATGCTATGACAGTTCCCAGTGCATCAAAATTCCCTCTATAGTGCCATGATGGTACCTTTTGTGCCATGAAATACAATAAACTATCTTCTCAATAGGAGTAATCATGTCGATGGTGAGCTATGATCAAACATCGAGTTAGAGTTACATCAACTTCCATAGTATGGTGTTGGCTGAGTAGGGTTAATCTTTGTTGCCGACTTAGTGGAGTTAGGTTTTTCTATGATGTCGGGTTATTTTGGGATTTTATGCCTTTTGAGGTTTTGTATTTGGGTTTATGCATTTTGAATGTTATGTAATAAAGTTGGTAAAGTGTAGAGAAAGATGTATTATATTTACCAACTTTAGGGGTGCTAAACTTAGGGGCTTGATTTAGGGCACTTATTAAGCCATATAGTTTAGTATTTTGATAGTGTGGAGGGATTTTTGGGGGGAAATATTTTCAAAAAATTAAGCCATGTGGGCTATATAGTGGATCCTTGGCTTCATTTTTGGGGATCCAAGATTGTAGAGAGAAGAGCTTTTAGAGAACTTCTTGTTCCTATAGCCATCTATTTATGCTTTTGTGTCCATTGTTAGTTCATGTTTGTGATATCAATTTTGTGCAAGAGAATGCTTGTATTCCTTGCCATTATTTTGAGATTCGTTCATGTAACTACATACAGATTTTGAAAATAATATAGTTGCCCCATTTTTTCATACATCTTTTGGTGATCATTTGTTCACGTCCTATTCAATTTTCTGCATTCAAGTGTAATACATCTATAGCATGGATTAGTGGATTGTATCATTTCCTATTCTAGATTACAAAATATAAGCCTTTTGTAGAATATTCATGTTCTTGATAGTAAGATTGCTATTTGTGGTCAAACCCTAGTAGTGACCTTCTAATTAGCCTATGTATTGGATAGTGAGTGATATTGTAGAGATCATTAGGGTATGTTAAGTGAGTGTTAGTTTGAAGATTTAAGAGATCTGAATGTATTTTGTGTATCACCTTTTCAAGTTTTATTCATGCAATTTTGGTTAGAGTTTCTCCCTTTCCTTCCCAAAATCAGGAGAAGATAGTATAAAATTGATACCCAAATTCAATAGGAACTAGCCTAGAATCTGGAGACTCCTTCTCAATCATAGTCTACCCATAGCTAGAGAAGGTTTCCATTATTAGGATAAGATACCTATAGAGCCCCAATGCCTTAGTTTGGGTGGTAATTATAAGCCTCAACAGTAACTACCATACAATGGTAACCTCCAAAAGAGGAAAGATGAAGGATGAAGGATGAAGGATTGAGGATGAAGGGTGAAGATTGGAAGATTTTATGATGATGAAAGATGAACCTTGGAGAAAATATTTTGGACTTGATTTGATTTTAATTTGGATTTAGATTGATTAGATTGGATTGTTTGATTTGATTGAGATTGAGATTGATTGATTGGATTAGATTGGATTTAAAGGTTTTGAGATAAAAACCTAGGTGAGGCAAGACCTTATGATGATGAAAACAAAAAGGATTGATTTGGATGATATCTTATTCTGCTTGGAGATAGACTTATGATCCCAAGAAAAGTAGGATAGGATTAAGGTAATTAATTACTTGAGACAGACTGATGTTCTGCAAGAAATAATTTGATTAAATATGTTTGCTAGAAGTGAAGGTATGTAACACTTTGATTAAAATATTTCAACCTAAGAAGGATGAAGGAACAAAAGATTGGATTTAATTTAATTATAGTCCAAAGAAAATCTATTTATGCTCCAAGAAGGAATGCTGATATTGTGAAGATAAGTAGGTGATGAATTGATTTTGGATTACATTCAAGGGTTAAAAGTCAACAATGAAGCTCATCTAGTAATATCTCTCGAAATGAATAAAGGCCTGATTCACATTATTTTTGGCCATGATATGGGAAACCTTGTTGTTGAATATGATAGCATCAAATTTATCAATGTCCTTGATTTATTAATGAATTGATTCGGTCATATGTTGTTATTCTTTGGATTTATTATCAGCTTCTTTCTTCTCCATACAGACATAGGGAATCGGGAGTTTCACTTTCTCATTCTTTCCTAAATCGGTCATATCCCATGGAGGTAATGTTATTTTTGACTGGGTAAAGATGTGTTTCATGACGAATGATTTTGAGAGCCTCTAGGAAACAAAAATTTTGATGTTATTGCAAGGTATGATTGCTCTTTGTTTTTAGGTGGAGACGACAGTTCTCAGTTGCATACAATGATCTACAAAGATGACCATTCCAGGTCAGAGAAATAAGTCTAAGGGCAGAGATGATAGTCTAAGGATAGAGATGACAGTCTCAAGGCAGAGATGATAGTCTCAGGTCAAAGACGATAGTTTGATTCCAGAGCACATTTTGACTAATTTGATAAATTATGATTAATTGATTTTTCCTAGTATGATTTTAGGTCAATTTGTTCAATGGAAAGAACCAATTTTCAAGCATTGAAACCATAAAAAAAGAAATCATGTCTGAAAACAGTCTAGTAAGGGACAAAGCAACCTTGCAGGATTCAAACAGTAGTGATAATGAAGCTGATATAAAATATTATATCTCTGAGATATGTAGGTTCTTGTTTAAATCTCAATGAAGACAGTCAAGAATTTCCTACCCTATGGAATCGACAAAGCATGAAGATCCTCACTCGCAAACTTAGGCACACTTCAAGATCTAATCAAAATAGGGCCACTTCCAACCACACAATGGGTTAACAATGTCATATTAGAAGTCTTCAAATGCTTAGGAGGCATGATATGGAAAGTGATGACGTGTAACTGATTGAATGTTTGAAGATGTTAAGTTGATGATCATGTAAGGCATTAAATCAGTTAATGTATTCTATTATCATTGATGTCAACTTTATATAATCTCTATGGTCATGAAAATGCTATCAAAGACTTCAAAGAATTGATGAATCAAAGGATATGCTATCAGTAATGCATATAATTCAAGTATCACTAAGTGATTGCATACACTGACGTAGTGCACATTGACGGACAGAGTAAAAGAGAAAAGTCATAGTGTTACCCAATAAGAAAATGCATAGCATTACTGATGAGAAAAGTCACAGTGTTGTCTGATGAGAAAAACACAGAGTAACCCGATGGAAATCATTTCAGTGTTGCCCAACGGAAAATAACAAGATGGAGATCCCGATGATAACTGAAATCACACTGACAGAACAATCAGTTATCACCGATGACTAACTGAAGTATTGAATGACAGAATAGAGAGTTCAAAAATGACAAAATGCTTAGCTGTCACGAGCTATAAATAGACTTAACAGATACTTATCATTGTTTTAATCACCCAGATAAAGTCAGAGATAATTAATTTATTTAAAGCTAATTTTTTCAGTTGGCAACAAGATCTCTTTGAGATAAAATAGGATTTTTCTTTAAATCTATTGCCGAGAATTATGGATCACGCCAAGAATCAAGAAAGCCAAGAAAAGGAAAAACATGTCTATATAGAGAAAAACCCAATTCATTATGAATGTGTGTGGGAGAGGTGAACAAGAGAAGTGGAAATATGCTAAATAAAATCTGAAGGAGAAGAAAGTCTTCTTTCAGTCCTAATCAACAAGCTAAAGAAAGAGCTAGATTCTAGAGACACTGATAGACAGTGAGATAGCATCACAGAGAAAAACAAAGTGGAGAAAAGGTATAAGATTGATTATATTGATCAGAGAGGTAATGGACTTACAATAGATCTAAAAATCTGCAATTTAGTTGTATGTATGAATAGATCATTAGTGTTTCAGTTTAACCATTGAAGCATCAAGTCTCTTAATCGAGCAGGACTTAAAATTATTTTACAATTGAGATACATCCCAAGGAGTATCAAAAATTTTGATCATAAAAGTAGCATTGGATATGCCCGATACATATTGACAGGCCAAGTGAGTGTTTGATCAAGGATGGTAACATTAGATGCCAGATACTAGGTGACAAACTATCTTTTAAATCCTCTAACAAGGTCACACCTAATAGTGTGTTTGTAACCTTTAACAGGGTTGGCTCCTAATAGAGCTCAATTTAGAAGAGTGAAAATTTGGGGTACCGATCCTAGTGATTTTTCCCTTAATAGGGTTTCCACGTTAAAAATCCATGTGTTATGTGTTTATGTTTTATTACTTTATTGTTTTACATTTCACATATGCAATTTTGGATTGATCAGCATACTCTTCATATTTATTGTGTTTCGGTAAATAGTTAACTTCTTATTGGTAATCATACAGAAGAGAGATTTGCAAAGCAATCCAACAAGTAGAAAATTGATATAAGTATTTCAAGGCATTCATCTTTTAGGATAGAAGATAACTAGAGATATATTTGTGGTTATAAGTTTTAAGGGTTGATTTAAGGATTAATTTTTGAGGCCACTGATTCACCCCCCCCCCCCTTCCCCCTCTCAGTTA
>MU225720.1:8414252-8426721 GCA_018584345.1 Thuja plicata
GTGAAAGTGAAGAAGAAGATCTTGATGAAATTGAAGAACTTATGGAAAGAAGAATGCAGAGAGGCAAAGGTAAATACAAAGGTAAATTACCACTTGTTTGTTTTAATTGTAAAGAGATTGGACACTTTGTTGCAAGATGTCCTAACAGAAGAAAAGATGACAGAAGCAATGATAGATCATTTGAAAAGAAGTCTGATAGAGGTGATTACAGAAGCTACCGACAATCAGAAAGAAGAGATTCCCAAGACTACAAGGACAAAGGAAAGAAGGCTAGTTACCTAGAAAAATTCAAAGATGATGACACTGACACCAAATCTGAGGAAGACATCAAGATGGTGTTTGTAGCAGTAAAGGATGATTCAAATGATGATGAAGAAAGGTATGTAGAAACTAAAATCATATCTAAAGTTAGTAAAAATGATGTCTAGATCATAGGTAGTGGTTGAACTCACCATAAGACCAGTGACAAGCAAAAGTCTGAGACTTTTAAATACTATAAAGGTGGTTCAGTAAGAATGGGTAATGACACACCTTGTCCAGTTGAAGGTAGAGGAACCATAATGTTGAATAACTAGATTAAATGTGAAAATGATTATTGGGTAAATGGATTGAATTATAATCTATTGAGTGTTTCTCAGTTGAATAATTCAGGTCACAGAGTAGAATTTGAGAATACGAAGGCAAAGATCTTCAATAAATTAGGAAATCCGATTGGCACCGGTGAGTAGACAAAAGGTAACTTATTCTATCTGAATGATATTGACACCACTTGTTTGATTGCTAAAAACAAAGACATATGGTTGTGGCACAAAATATTGTGTCATGTGAACTTTGACAACATGATAAAGATTAGCAAAAAGAGAAATGTCAGAGGCTTACTGACGATGACCAAGCCCGACAACGTCATGTGTAAGAATTGTCAAAAAGGTAAGATGATAAAGTCTAGTTTCAAAAGAAAAACCCATACATCTGATGCCATTATAGAATTAGTCCATACTGATTTATGTGGACCTATGAGGACAAAGAGTTATTATGGAGATAGATATTTTATTCTCTTTGTTGATGATTACTCTAGAATGATGACAGTCATGTTTCTAAAAGATAAATCAAAAAAATTTAAGATTTTTAAATGGTATAAGGCAATGGTTGAGAAAAAAAGTGGTAAGGAATTGAAATGCTTAAGGTAAAATAGAGGAGGGGAATTTATCTCAGATGAATTCACTAACTTTTGTAATGAGCATGGAATCAGAAGATAGGTCTCTGCACCGAGAACACCACAGCAAAATGGAATTGCTGAAAGAAGGAACATATCCATAGTTGATTGTGCAAGGACACTGATGATAGAGAAAGGTATCACCCAAATATTTTGGAGAGAAGCTATCAGTACTGGTGTTTACACATTGAATAGAGTACAATTGAAGAAAGAAACCAAAAAGACACCTTATGAGCTTTGGTATGGATACACACCCAATGTGATTTATTTTAGAAATTTTGCTAGTCAGTGTTATATATTAAAAGATGATAGAGATGGAAAACTTGACTCTAAGAGTGATGAAGGAATATTTCTAGGGTATTCTACCAAGAGAAAGGCTTATAAATGTCTAAATAAAGCCTCTAACTAAATTGTTGAAAGTGCAAATGTAAAGATAGATGAATTTGCAGAGAAGAATGAAAAGGAAAGCACTAAAGAACCAGAGAAATACAATAGGTTTTCTTACAATGAAGAACTTAACACTCTACCTGACCAACAATGTAGAACTCCTGAGTAACAGATCATTGCACCCGAGCATCAGGCTACAAATACCAATGATCAGAATATTGCTCAAGATGATGCACAAAGTGATGGAGAACAGAATGAAGAACAAGATGAAGATCAAGCTGATACACAAAGAGTTGAACCTGTACTTGCCAGATATATCAAAAAGAACCATCCATAGAACCAGATCATTGGAGAGAAGAAGGATAATATGAGAACCAGAAGTAAGTCTCTAAATACAAGATGTCTTATTTGTGATTATGAGCCCAAATATGTCAATGATGCACTAGATAATGTTGAATGGATAAGTGCTATGAATGAATAGATTGACTAGATAGAGAAAAACAAGACATGGACACTTGTACCGAGACCAGATGACAAGAATGTCATCGGTACAAAATGGATATTTAGGAATAAACTGAATGAGAATGGAGAAGTCACCAGAAATAAAGCAAGACTAGTATGCAAGGGGTATGCACAAGAAGAAGGAATTAACTATGGAGAGACCTTTGCACCCATTTCTAGGCTAGAAGGAGTTAGAATATTACTTTCTTATGCAGCATGTAAAGGATTCAAGGTATATCAAATGGATGTCAAGTCTGCATTCCTAAATGGAATACTTGAAGAAGAGGTATACATTGAACAACCAGAAGGGTTTGTTGATCCAGACAAGAGGTACATGGTATATAGACTACACAAAGCCCTGTATGGATTAAAACAAGCACCCCGAGCCTGGTATGAAAGACTTCATTCCTATCTTATTAGTATTGGATTTGTAAGGACTAGTGAAAACAATAATCTTTATTTGAAGGAAGATACTGATGCTAACATTTTGATTACTGAGATATTTGTTGATGACATCATATTTGGAGGCAATGATATGCTATGAAAATCATTTGCAAATGAAATGAGCAAAGAGTTTGAGAAGTCTATGTTTGGAGAGATCAAGTTCTTTCTTGGTCCGCAGATCATGCAACAAGATGAAGGTATTTTCATTACACAATCCAAGTACATCAAAGAAGTACTAAAAATATTCAAGATGGAAGAGTCCAAACCAGTTGGAACACTAATGGCAACTAGATGTAAGATGACAAAGGAAGACAAGTCATCAGGGGTAAATCAAACTTTTTACATATCAATGATTGTAAAACTCATGTATGTTGTACACACTAGACCAGATATTGCACATGCAGTAGGAATAGTTGCAAGATTTTTTGCTAATCCTAGAGAATTACATATGACTATTGTGAAAATAATCCTAAGATATCTAAAGAATACCAAGGAATGTGGCTTATGGTATAGAAGAGAAGGCAAATTTGAACTAAAGGTCTTTACTGATGCTGATTGGGCTGGAAATATTGATGACTAGAAGAGCACAACTAGAGGAACATTCTTTATGGGTGATAGACTTGTCACATGGATCAGCAAGAGGCAAGGATGCATCTCTCAATCTACCAAAGAGACAGAGTATGTTGCTTCTCTTGAAAACTACTCAAATATTGCATGGATCAAATCGTTAATGAAAGGTATGCATATACAAATTTTAGAACCAGTAATCATCTATTGTGATAATACAAGTGCAATAAACATTTCCAAGAATCCAGTCAAGCATGCTAAACAAAGCATATTGCCATCAAGTATCATTATTTAAGAGAACAAGTTTAGGCAAAGAAGGTGATACTTGAGTGTGTGCAATCAAAGGAAAAATTGGCCGATATCTTCACCAAGCCATTGCCCAAGGATGCATTTGAATACTTGAGAAAGAGACTAGGGGTCAGACCCTTGTCTACTGGTCAGTAAGATGACTGGAAGTCTGCATCAGCCTACATATTATCATAATATCATTCATGTTGATGCAAGAAGAAAGATGGACTTCAAAGATAAATCTATACACAGCAAGGTATTTATCTACTCCGAGCACCAGAGTTATTACCGATGGATTGGGAAATTCAAGGAATATATTATGGATAGAAAGGATCTATTTGGCATCACTGTCAAAAGCTTGTTTGACAAAGATGATTATTTGGCATTGCTTTCAAAGGGAGAGAGATATCTCATTATCATACTGATAAAGGGAAAGATTATATCCATTATCATCTTAGAGAGAGATCATATCCATCAAAATATCCAAAGGGAGAGATGTAACAAGAAAGGGAGAGTACACACAAAGAGAAAAGAATTGCTGACAAGAGACATCACAAGAAAGGAGAACAATCAAAGGGAGAGAGTTTGACACAGAAGGAGAACACATACATCAGAGAAAGAAATATTCTACATCTATCCAGTGAAGGGATTGAAGACAGAAAGAAAGTTGTAAGAATCAAATCAAAGCTATTTGAGCTTACCAAAAGCCAGACATTTGAAATAGTTACATTAGAAAATCTTGATGAAACTATTTATTTCATATTGTATTAGTAATAGAATAGTATGATAATGTAGTATGTTTCCATCAATGCCAAAGGGAGAGATTGATGACATGTAACTGATTGAATGTTTGAAGATGTTAAGTTGATGATCATGTAAGGCATTAAATCAGTTTATGTATTGTATTGTCATTGATGTCAACTTGATATAATCTGTATGGTCATGGAAATGCTGCCAAATGATGACATGTAATTGATTGAATGTTTGATAATATTAAGTTGAAGATAATGCAAGGCATTAAATTATTTAATGGTTCATATTGTCATTGATGTCAACTTTAAATCATCTATATGGTCATGTACATAATGTCAAAGACTTTAGAGAATCATTGGAACAAAGGTTATGCTTTCAGCAATACATAAAATTCAAGTATTCACTAAGTGACAGAGAACATCGACGGAGTGCACAACATCGGAAAAGGCAAAGAAGAAAATTCACAGTGATAACTGACAAGCAGAAGACAGTGTTTCTCAATGAAGAAAAACCATAGGATGCCTGACGAGATGAAAATAGAGTTGCCTGATGAGTAAAGATCCAATGATGCCTGACAGATGGAGATCCCAAAGCTAACTAGAGTCATGCCAATAGAACTATCAGTTGTCACCGACAACAAACTGAAGAGTTGACCGATGGAACAGAGAGTTCAGAAAATGACAAAATATCTAGCTGGCAAGAGCTAAAGATAGAATTAACTGGTTGTTTCTTTGTTTTATTTGACCAGATTTAAGTGACTGATTTAAAGAAGATTTGTATAGTTGGCATGAAGATAACTATGAGACAAATCAGGAATTATGATTTAAATCTAATTGGCTAGATTGTTTTTCACACCAAGAATCAAGAATCAAGAAGCAATGAATATTATGTCTATATAAGAGATAGGCTTAATTCATTTTTAGAGAGATTACATTCACGAAAAGGGATTAAGGGGAGTGAATAAAAAGAGGATGCTAGAGAGAAACTGATGAAGAACATCTTCATGTAGTATTGATCAATCAAGCTGAAGGAGAGCTAAGGAATTCTACAGACACTGATGAATAGTAAGCACAGCATCACAAAGCATAAAGTGTGGAGCACAAAAGAATTGAATTAATACATTGATCAAAGAGCTAATGTACTTAAATAGATCTGAAAATCTGCAGTTCAAGTTGCATTAGAAACATGACATATTGTTTCAATTTAACCATTGAAGCATCAAGTTTCTTAATAGAGCAGGACTTAACAGTCTTCTATATATTGAGGTACATCCCAAGGAGTGCCAAAAAGGTTGATTCATGAAAGTAGCATTTGATATGCCCGATGCCTATTGACAGTCTAAAAGAAAGGCTGATTCAAGGATGGCAGCATTAGATGCTAGATACTAAGTGACAACCTATATGTGTAAAATCCTCTAACAATGTCACACCTAACAATGTGTTTGTAACCTTTAACAGGGTTGGCTCTTAACAGGGCTCACTTCAGAAGAGTGAAAATTTGGGGTACCGGTCCCAGTGGTTTTTTCCCTTAACAGGGTTTCCATGTTAAAATCCATGTGTTATATGTGTGTATGATGCATTTCTTTATTGTTTTGTATCTTACATAATTCATTCTAGATATATTGGTATACTCTGCATATTTACAGTATTTTGGTAAATAGTTATACTACTTATTGGTAATCAAGGAGAATAATGACAGACAAGGAAAACTGACAGACAATTAATCATTATAAGTATTTCATGGCATGCATCTTGTAGGGACTTAATAATCTAAGGTTGATTTGATTAGTGGTTAAGTTTAAGGATAAGTTTTTGAGGCCACTGATTCACCCACCCCCCCTCTCAGTTATTACTAACAGCCAAAGACTTCAAAGAATTGATGAATCAAAGGCTATGCTATCAGTAATGCATATAATTCAAGTATTCACTAAATGACTATATACATCGATGAAGTGCATACTGATGGAAAGAGTAAAAGAGAAAAGTCACAGTGTTACCCAATGAGTAAATGCATAGCATTACCGACAAGCAAAGTCACAGTGTTGACTGACAAGCAAAACATAGAGCAACCAGACGGAAATAATTTTAGTGTTTCCCGACAGAAAAGACCAGGATGAAGATCCCAATGACAACTGGAGTCACACTGATGAAATAGTTAGTTATCACTGATGACTAACTGAAGTATTGACTGAAAGAATAGAGAGTTTAGAAATGACAAAATGCTTAGCTATCAAGAGCTATAAATAGACTTAACAGATACTTATCATTTTTTTAATCATCCAGATAAATCTGGAGATAAGTAATTGATTTAAAGTTGATTTTCTCAGTTGGCAAGAATATCTCTTTGAGATAAAATAGGAGTTTTCTTTAAATCTATTGCCGAGAATTGTGGATCACACCAAGAATCAAGAAAGCCAAGAAAAGGAAAAACATGTCTATATAGAGAAAATCCCAATTCATTACGAATGGGCGTGGGAGAGGTGAACAAGAGAAGAGGAAAGATGCTAAATAAAATTTGAAGGAGAAGAAAGTCTTCTTTTAGTCCTGATCAACAAGCTAAAGAAATAGCTAGATTCTAGAGACACCGATGGATAGTGAGACAATATCACAGAGCAGAACAGAGTGGAGCAAAGGTATAAGATTGATTATATTGATCAGAGAGGTAATGGACTTACAATAGATCTAAAAATCTGAAATTGAGTTGTATGTATATTGAACAGATCATTAGTGTTTTAGTTTAACCATTGAAGCATCAAGTCTCTTAACCGAGCAGGACTTAAAAGTCTTTTACAATTAAGATACATCCCAAGGAGTATCAAAAAGTTTGATCATAAAAGTAACATTGGATATGCCCAATACCTATTGACAGGCCAAGTGTGTTTGATCAAGTATGGTAGCATTAGATGCCAGATACTAGGTGAAAAAATATCTTTCAAATCCTCTAACAAGGTCACACCTAACAGTGTGTTTGTAACCTTCAACAGGGTTGGCTCCTAACAGAGCTCACTTCAAAAGAGTGAAAATTTGGAGTACCGGTCCCAGTGGTTTTTCCCTTAACGGGGTTTCTACATTAAAAAACCATGTGTTATGTGTTTATGTTTTATTACTTTACTATTTTACATTTCACATATGCAATTCTAGATTGATCGGTATACTCTGAATATTTACTGTGTTTTAGTAAATAGTTAACTGCTTATCGGTAATCATATAGAAGAGAGATTTACAAAGAAATCTGAGAAGTAGAAAATTGATATAAGTATTTCAAGGCATTCATCTTGTAGGACAGAAGATAACTAGAGACATAATTTGTGGTTATAATTTTTAAGGGTTGATTTAAGGATTAATTTTTGAGGCCACTGATTCACCCCCCCCCCCGCCTCTTAGTTATTACTAACAGAAAGTATCTTGGGGAGGTTACTATCCTCCTTGCACTTAGATTTCACACTTTTGGGGTTGAATCAGGTAGCTTCTACACTAAGGTGTTTAGTAAGTGCATCTATTTGCAACTACCCCTTGTAGTCCTATAAATAGGATTGAGGCCTATAGCCCTACAAGTACTTAGATAATGTAGTCCCACACACAAGATTGAGGCATTGCAGCCCTACAATTATCAAGCATAATAATAAATTTTGAGAATAGCTACTTCCTCTGAGATTTTAATCTCAAAGATACTTTTGATTATAGTGGGTTGGAAGAGGCTGGCGTAGGTCCTTGTGCCCACTTGAGTCATCCCAAGAGATTTTTTCCTCAACCGACAGGCTCACTAAATGTAGTGAAATAGAAGAAATGTATTGGAAACTTAGGAGTCTGGTTTTCTGATTTTCCACTAGGGAAAAGAGCATAATCTCCTATCCATGTTGTTTTCGACCAGCACATCAAACAAGTTGTTCATTTTCAAGGTTACTTTCTAAGTAAGATATCAAATGAGCCTAGGTTTTGGATTTCCTTATAAAGACAAGAGGATACTCCCCTATCACTTAAAAAAAATTTATAGGTGAACCTTAATTAAGATTCCTAATAAATCATTTAATGAAGACACAACATTTATTTGTATCTCCTAGGCAACCTACAAAGCACAAAGTGAGTAGTCTAGTATTTTCAAATTCTTCTACTAACATCCTACAAGACCAACTATTAGTAGTTTTCAAAGTTAATCTTTTGATTCGAGGTGCTACAAAAAACCAGATAAATCAATAACGCAAAATCCTGCAAGAAATTGAAGATTTTTAGTAACAGAGCGTAGAAGACAGTTCTAGGTCGCAGACAACAATCTACATAGATGATAGTCAAACTACGTAGATGACATGCAAACTATGCAGATGAGAGTCAGAAAGCACATATGACAGTTAGTAAAAATGCCAAAAAATAGTATACTTGACATGTGACAACAGAGATTTCAAGGTGCGCTTATCACCAAACTATGGTGTAGACGATAATCTATGGAGACGACAGTCAATCTAAAGAAATGACAGTTCAAAAACCAATTCTAGTGAGTTGTGATTTAAACAATATTTCTTAAATTTCACTAGCATTTAACTCTGTAAAAGTATCTCTCTGATAGAAACTCAAGAGTTAAAAATATGAAATATCACAAAAAATAGTTTAAATGATTAAAAATGTAAGTCATTTTCAGCCAGAGTGGAGATGATGATATGTGCAGGCGATTGTTCCAGCTTGGAGACAACTCTATGTAGATCGAAGATTACAAAGTGTGACAAACTCTAGAAAATGGTGGAAATTTTTTCAAAAGTTTAAATTTTCAGGGATGTGGGTCACACCAGGTGTGCCAAAATGTGTATGATGAAAACCTACTTGTGTCGAACAAGCTCAAGCATGAAAACGCTAGTTATAAATCTATAATCTACACATGTTCATAAAAGCTTGAAACTACACAAAGCTTCCAACATAACCTCCGATGAGCCAAACAAGTGCATCCAAGGCTTGTTTATTTTCTCTTAGAGAGGAATGTATTATGTGGGTGTGCTCTCCCAACACAAGATATAAATCCCACTATTTGATCAAATGATAAGGAATGATACTAAGGCCCCGTTTGGTTGGGGAATCGGAATTGGACTCAAAACCTTATTATATCAAAATCGGGTTTTGAAATTCCAGTTTTGCATCTTTTGGATATACTTTGGACCATTTGGTTGACCTGGAAGATGAATTAGTCAATCCATCTTCTGCATTTGGTTTCCAAGTTTGAAACCGGAATTGGAACTGACAAATTCCAACTTCTGCGTTTGGTTCAACAATTTTGAAATGGAATTGGAATTAGACACTCCATCTTCTATGTTTGCTTCTACATTTTGAATTGAAATTGGAATTGACAAAGACTTTAAATTTTTTTTTTATTATTTAATAATTTTTAATTTAATGTTGTGATTTATTTTGTCCATTTTTTAATTTTGAGTTGTTTTTAGTTTTTAGTTTTTTTTAATTGTTGTTTTTTTAACTTTTATTTTTTGAATTTTGATTAAATTTTAAATTTATAAGGAATATCATATTAGTTTTGATTAGTAACTATATTAGTTATTATATGGATGTTGTAATACTTTAATAAAAAAAACTATCTTCAATATTTTCTCCCAATTGGTGGAAACCTGATGTTGGTGCTCAAATCAACAGATTGGATTTACTATAGATTTTGCCTATCCAATGATGTGAAACCCAAGTGATTTGGCCAACTAACAAGTCACAACCAAGGCAAGGTTGGAACTTCTGTAATTTTGGCTCTGCAAAACCAATGTTGGTAGGCCTATACCTTGACTTATCCTTCAAGTTACAAGGCTTTTTATTGAAAATAAGTAACACTTCAACCTTCTCTCTCAAGTATGGAAAGGCACTTGAAAGAAATCTAACTGAAAGCAATATATCATGAACTGTAAATTGAAATACTTTAAGTAAATGAAAGAATGTTTGGTAAATGTGTATGTAATTTGAAATGAACATATAGATAAGATATCACAAAACTATAAAAAATGAACTAAATAACTATAATCCAAATAAGCAATAAATATCAGTGCCTTAATCAGCCATGGGCAATAGAGTCACTATCATTCCAATCTTTTGTTCAAACTTAAAGAGAGTTTTACATGAAAACTTATCACTTCAAAGGTGTTATGGAATGTACATGCAACCTAAAACAAATTCAGAGATATTTCAAAAGGGTAATATTTCTCAGATGATAGCCCAATTGACTAAGGCCTCAATCAACAGAATTTAACCATGCAAAATGAGAAAATCAATTGAAAACATAGACTATGAATCAAATCAGGAAGCATGCACATCAAACTATTAGTTTGAAGAAGTTCTATTGGTTTATCCAAGGGACTAATTGTAAAATTATTAATGAAACAATTGCATATATGAAGAAAAATGACTTATCTTTATTGATTTTTTTTTTAAAGTACATCTAGGTCCATGTTATAGTTGTTGATCTAAAACTATCCAAATATGTGAACTTTTATTATAGTGTATTCTCCTTACATTTTACATTATGTATATATATGTGTTTCAATGGATTTCACACCTCTTTAAGGTGAAAATACCCAACCCTTATTACAAATTATTTTGAAAAAACAAATAACTAACTAAAAAATAACTACCTAACTTTCGGATTTGGCTTTGGTAGAAAATTCAAAACTCCTTGTGAAAAGCTAATATTTCTTTTGGAGATAGGAAATTTGATTTCCCGAACTAGGTCATTTTTAGATTTTTAAAATTAGGCAATATTCAACCTCTGTTGGTATCATCTTTGTAGCAGGTTGAAATTCCTGCATTTTCTGAAGGCTTCGATTAGTTAGTTCTATTTATTTGTGTCATAAAGCTTCCTTCCTTTATTTTTTTAGTATGGAGAAACTTTCTTCTTGATAATGGATTGGTACTTCTAAATTCTCAAAATTTAGGGTACCACCAGTGGCTCTTTCTGGGGACATATGCTCCCTGTGAGCATAGCGAGATTCCAACTATCTCTGGAGGAGTAGACCAAGTATCCACACTTAATCTGATGCAAAGTGAAATTGGGTAGCCCAAGACCCCCCCCAAAAAAATGAACACTTCTTCTTTCCTCTATCAAACACATAATTTGGATCATTTAATACTTTGGATCTCCCGAATACGATGCCACCACTCTCATGGACAGTTTTCATTTCTTTATTAACATGTTTTGACTTTTGTTTACCTTTAGAAAAGTCAGTAGGTCCACTGTAGTCCTTGCTAAATAGAAGATCCACATGCATTTGATCAAACTTACAAGTAACTAGATTAATCTCTTCTGCTTGGATGCCTTTACGTACACAATCTTCCCTATACTCAATATGTTGTTTCTTTTCAAAAAAAGGATTTAGAGATAACTCACATTCAGGAACTTCCTTCTTATCAAGAATTTGTTCAGATAGGATACTCAGATAATTTTCAGAACTAATCTTCAACACATTCTCCTCATTAAGTCTGTTTGATTCCATCTTATCTTCACATGTTTGATACAACTTCTTCTCATAGGATGAAATAATGCATGTCTCACTTTCTGAATACACTTCCCCATACATATTTTGAGTTTCATCATCTTCAAAATAATCACTAGGATCACTGTCTTTATCATGATGTTGATGGAATTGACTGCATAGAAAATATTCTTCAAATAATGGATTCAAGGATATAGAGAACTCGAGCATATCTCCATGAGAGCTTTCATCTGAAACTTCTTCGTGTTCATATGTTCTATGTTTTTCTATTTCATCTTCATTATTTGATTCCTAAAATTTATCATATTCTTCATCTAGTACCCCCTGAGTATGTGGTGATCCCTCAACTTTATTATCATGGTACATTGAGAAAATATTTGACCACTCTTCTCAACATATTTTTGATATCTCATCTCTAGTAAATATGAGATTTCTTTTGTACTGAGAAGATCTTCTTCCTCATCATCATGGTCATTGATACATGTTTCCATGCAAATCTCACTACATACAGATTCTTCTTCAATCTGATCTAAATTTTCTTCCTTTATGTCATCATTCTTTTCTTCCCTCAATACTTCACATATTTGCTCAAGAAAAACTATTAGTTGAGAATCATGGTAGATTCCTAGCTCATAAAATTTATCCATTAATTCCCTTCCTAGAGGCCTGATATCTGAAGGTATTTCCCAATAGATCTTTATCATTCTCATGAACAAATGTACTATAGGTTCACCTTTATATCTTTCCAAACTGAAGAATGTATCCAAAGGGGACATGTAAGATTCTTCCTCTATGTCATTATTCTTTTCTTTTCTTAATTCCTCACATACTTTCTCAAGAAAAATTATCAG
>MU225720.1:8426787-8440919 GCA_018584345.1 Thuja plicata
TATTGATTTAAAAAAAAAAAAAAAAAAAAAAACATCTAGGTCCATGTTATAGTTGTTGATCGAAAACTATCCAACTATGTGAACTTTTATTATAGTGTATTGTCCTTGTGTGTGTGTGTGTGTGTGTGTGTGTGTGTGTGTGTTTGAGTGGATTTCACACCTCTTTAAGGTAAAAAGACGCAACCCTTATTACAAATTATTTTGAAAAAATAAATAACTACCTAACTTTCAGATTTGGCTTTGGTCAAAATTCCAAAACTCCTTGTGAAAAGCTAATATTTCTGATAGAGATAGGAAATTTGATTTCCCAAACTGGGTCATTTTTAGATTTTTAAAATTTGACAATCTTCAACCTCTGTTGGCATCATCTTTGTAGCAGGTTGAAATTCCAACATTTTATGAAGGCTTCATTTAGTTAGTTCTATTTATTTGTGTCATAAAGCTTCCTTCCTTTAATTTTTTTAGTATGGAGAAACTTGCTTCTTGATACTGGATTGGGACTTCTAAATTCTCAAAATTTAGGGTACCACCACCTGAAAGGTTAGAAAATGCAAGAAAACAAAGATGAGAAAGACAGATAAAATACCCTAATAGTCTATAAGGAAAATTAGCAAGTTAAAGTGCAATGTTGAAAAGCTTTTTTTTACCATTTGTTCAATAGAAAATTACATTCAAGATGCACTCCATCAATATTTTGGATCACAATTTGATGTCCATGATCTAGATGAATGATATGGTAATAGATAGTGTGATTGTAAAATTCTATGACATCGAGACTATATTTCTATAACCAAATAGAATTACGAATGCAGAATGGTATTCTAAGGATTGGTTGGAATTGAGACATACAAGTGTTTGCATAAAACTATAAATAATCATTGCATTTCTTGATATTAAACAAATATTTTAGTCCTCATCATAGTGTGTGTGTGTGTGTGTGTGTATATATATATATATATATATATACATATATATATATATATATATATATATACTATTTCTGCTAAATGACCCAACANCTCATCATAGTGTGTGTGTGTGTGTGTGTGTATATATATATATATATATATATACATATATATATATATATATATATATACTATTTCTGCTAAATGACCCAACAAAGTAGTGTGATTAGAGCACAAATAAAACATCGTAGAAACTTGACATCGGCTTTATAGGTAGCCTCTACTTTTTCCATAGTGGTCTCGAGTGCCTTGCAAGACTTGCACTCATCATCCACAATAGGTATATGTCTAGATGCTGCAAATGATGTAGACAGAGATGGGGCATCATCGGCCCACCAAAAGTACTCACATCCACCGCCATCCTACAATATAAATCTTAAACATTAAATATAGTGTTATTAACAATCTTTTTCTTATTTTTGCAAGTCCAAAATTTACGGTTCTGATTATTGTTTGTGTATGATGTCCTCAACACGCAATGCACTCCATCACCACAGTCACACATAGGAACATTTATCATAGCCATCACCCCTGTATCAAACATATTTTTGTTCATTCATAATATTGAAGCAACAAAACTTAGTATTGGAGACAAATAGAAATATTCATATAACAATATGAATATTTTCTATTAGTACAAAATGAAAAAGTTTCAAATATGTTGATATTAAAAATTTATACAATAAATACAATGAAACATCTATAGCATCAGATAGAAGATGGGGAAGAACAATATCCATGAACTGAATGGTGGTGTGAAAACACACTGTTAAATAAGAAAAACATAGGGAAATGCATGCTCTACGTCCTTATGCCCCATACTCAGTGAGAAACCGTCTCATATCCCACTCATTCTTCCCATTATTGTCTTTACTGTTAGATGGTCAATCCTACATATACAAACTAAACATGATAGAAAAACTAAAAGTAGTTTATTTTTAAATGGAATACACCAAGGAGCACCATCATAAATATTGATTGTTTACAAACATGAACAGTAAAAAATCATCAGATAACTCATTTTTTTATCAGCATATGTGGAGTCTCACATGTTTGTGTACTTTGGATTTTGTTATCAGATAGTTCATTGCATTCGATTGTGTATAGAATTTTTGCATCAATGTTTTGGATCACACTCTGTGATCCATCATCAGGATGAAAGAGAAAAAAAATGATTGAAAGAGAGCAAAATGATTGACTTCCCCTTCAATACTTTTTCTCTTTCACCCTAATGAAGGATCATAGAGTGTGATCAGAAATTTTGATGGAAAAAATATCTACATAATCAAATCCATAAGCTATTTCAAACTTTTTTAATATCAGCATATGTGCAGTCTCACACTATCATCATACGTGTAGTCTCAGAACTATCCATTTATGTTTCTCTACCATGAGACATAATCACAAAAAATATATTCATCTACTAAAACACATTTATATCACCATCTATTCTCAAGAACTAGAAATGGATAGTCCTGAGAGTACACCTTGACAATGCATTATATTAAGCATTCATCATGTGGTACTCCTTGGTGTATTCCACTTAAATATGTTAAAAGAAAGAGGACTAACAAATGCAAGAAGAAAAAAGTTTCCACCCCTTGCAATATGACTTTTATTTCTCAATCAGGTTTCCCCCTTTGTGAAGATATAAGAGGAATGTGTAGTGTCAAGGCAGATTTGTCAAGCATAATAATGTTTTGTAGCAGTTTCAAGGTAGATTTGTCAAGTATAATGTTTTGTGCTCTACTTTGGTATTGGTTTTGTGAATTGGTAATGTGGTTATAGTGTGATAGAAGTTATTTAAGACAAGTATTAATTGATTGGCATGTAGGAAAGGGGAGAGATATTTTTCTTCTACATGTCGAAGGTGAATCATGAAGAGGCCCACAATGAAGATGAGGTGTAGAGACTGTACATTGTTCCTCTAAAATTTTAAGTTCAGGGTTTTTTTGGAAGATAAGGACTTCAAATTTTCTGTTGGTTAGTTCATCCAAGTTTATCTGTTTACTGAGAATGCCATACTATTTATTGACTGTACTATATATAATTAGCAATAAGAAGTTGTACCATATATGAAAGAAAGAATTGGTGAGGAGACCCTCGTATGTAATATGATTCTTTCCAAGAGCTATTGCTTGATACAGATTACATATAGATTAAAAGCATAGAAAATAACTTCTCCTACATTCATATTCTTTATTGATCCTGAAACCATGAACTTAAATCAATCATGAGGCTGCTGAATTTAGTGTACATTTCAATCTCTAGAGAAATATGAAGTGATTGCTTACTTTCAAAGCTTATTATGTTCAACCCATACATAATTAGTAGATCACACACTTCTTTTCATATACACATAGAATAAGCTTACCAAGGCCCTTAGGAGGGTAATAACCATGAGATGTTAGAAGATGAAAGTTATGGTAGATTGAGTAGACAGACACAGGCTATGTCCAAAATTAAATCCAAGGAATCCCATATCACTTGGTCACATCTAGTGACCAGAATAGGAGTGTATCAGCTAGAACACCGGACATGGAGGGATCTTTCTTGTCCAGATCATTCATAAGATCTTCTAGAGCTTCACCCATGTTATCAAAAAATTGCATAAAAATAATAAAATTTAGATCTATCAAAATCTAGTGGTAATCCATCTGAGATTTTAAGCAGAACGAATATCTAGACCCAGATTATGAGCATCCAATGGAACAGGGTCACTTGAAGAAGAATTTTTTTGAGTTATTTGAGCATGCATGTGATAAGTTGAAACAAATGTGATCCTTATAGACAACCCTAAAACACTCATATAGAACAGACTTGATAACATGTCCCAAATGATATGAAAATAAGAAAACAATCAGACCAAGATAGTTTGACAAGTGTTGTAAAAGGAGAATTATTATGTCAAATCGCACTCCAATATAAATAAGAAGTAGCATCAGTAATAACAAGAAAAATGGCTAAATACAATGGCAGGGGTTGAAGAATTGTGATGAAAGAATACATAAGCAATGACATATCAACTAAGAGAAAAGGGAGAGGAATGGGTTCATGGTTGATGGTGAAATAAGGATGTAAATGGTGTTTTCCAATAAACCATTAACAGTGATCTATCACCAAGATTGTGATGCATGGTAACCTAAATTGCAGTCCATATTGAATTAGTCAATGCCATCATAGATACGAAAAGCAGTGATAAACATGCTGTGACAATAACTTTACTTATGTGTAATACAGATGTAAGAGGCAACAATGATGACATATTCACTGAATATGGACACATCTAATGCAAAATTTGCATGATAATAGTAATTTTAACAAAGAGGATAGTCACAACACTCTTGAGAAAAATGGTAGAGAAAACAATAAAGTGATAGTCCTAACAAGGTTTAACAAATGTTCAATAACCTTTGATAGTAATCACCACCAAGACATATATCCAAATGACAAGGTCTTTAGGGCTTGACAAAAAATTGAAATTTTAGCTACAAAACTAAGGCAAGGCTAGTGCATTTAAGTGTGAAGAGAAACAAGTAGTCCAGAAAAATAGTGAGCAGCAACAAAGCAAGGGAGCCCCTATAGTTTGGAGTCTTAGAAAGCACAGTGCGGGTAGAAAAATTGAGAGGATATAATGACCTGTACACAAATGTGCAGGATAGTCTCGTACAAAGACAATCATAGAAATTTTCATACTATAGGGATATGATTAGATGAAAGTATAAAGAAAAAGATATTGTAGAAATAGCATCGGTGAGAATGACTATAAATGAAAGGATAAAAGTTTCATGCAACACACAGGGGCACTACCAAGAATATACGTACTAAGTAACTCGAAACACTAAGAATGCAACATTTCCAGTGATGTAGTGGCATTTTAACTACAAACCCTACTGAATTTTAGTTTCCATAAGCTCAATAATAAATTAATTAGTACATATGTACCATATCAACATTGTAAAAACTAATTGGAATATTGCGATGCAACAATACTATCACCTCGTGAAATATGCAAAAGGGTAAGTTATAACAGATGAAAATATTTCAAAGACCTCTAAAAATTCTAAATACAAAAATAAATTCCTGTTAATGTCATAGTTAAAACCTCACTAAATTCGTGAATGCTTTGGGCAGTGTGGATCATTAGAATCCACCAAATGTGAATGCAATCCACTCCACTCTCTCCTCCTCATTTATTAGCAAAAACCCTTTGGATCTTTCACGTTGAAGCACGAAGGTGTCATATACCTTCACAAAAACACCTCAACTCAATTCAGGGATGGATTTGAGAGTGTTATACACGCTAAGCAAAATAGTATCCTCATTAGATTTATCCACTTTGTGGAGGTGAACATTACCAAGGTTGTCTTTTAATTTCTTGACTGTTTCACAGATGACAACCAAGGAACTAGCCATACTTTCCTTTTTCCTCTTTCCCTGCCTTGATGATGATGATGTAGGAGTTCCTTCATTTTTAGTGGACTGATTTGAATGATTAAAGTCTTCATCTAAATCAGCAATACTGTCAAGATTTATACCAAAACCAATGTCTTCTTCATCATGCACATTGAATGCCTCATCCATAGGGTTCCTATCCTCACTCTCATGGGCATTCATATCTACATTACCTTCAGCAATGTCATTACCGAAAATTACACTCAATTCATTGAAGTATTGGAAGGGTTGCCTCTTATACACTTTGGCATTTTTGAACTCTCTCATCTGCATGTTGGCATAAATAAATGGATTAGGTTTTGTGTTTCATTATTAACTTTATAAGAAGGCAATAATATTTCAATCAAATCATTCGAAAGACCACCCTACCTTCAAAATCTCATCTCACACACTCTCCTTGGCATCCATGCATTGAGTTGCCTCATTCCAAGCGAAACCTCTTGTATTTCTCAACTCTCTCATCACTCTATATGCAAGCTTCCCTGTTTTCAGCTTGTTTTTAAAATTGTCCTTTGTTAGAGTGAGGTGCATATCTGCATTGAACCACCTCTCAATAGTAGTCCATGCTTATTTTTTGAATCCCCCATCTCCTTTTCTTTCGAGTTGGACTTGCTCAATGAGAAAGTATAGAAACTTGTGTTCCATATCTTTGGTCCATTGTACCTTCTTTAAGGAAGAAGATAAGTGGCTCATGTTACCAGTTTCTTCCATGCTCATCATGAGTTCTATGTATGCCATGGTTTAGATCAACTATTGACAATGTACAAAGGCTTGTTAATGGTGTAAGCATATTGTTGTTAATAGTTTAAACGTAGACATGGAACATATTTATATACAAATCCATAAAAGTACAACTATTACATACAAGTCCAATACTTCCATATATGAACAAAAGAAAAAGGAAACCATTATGTATATCAAAGTATTTGCATACATCATTTTACTCAAATAAAACACATTGACCCATAAAAGTACAACTATTATGTACAAGTCCAATACTTCTAGATACGAACAAAAGAAAAAGGAAACCATCGTGTATATCAAAGTATTTGCATACATCAATTTACTCAAATAAAACACATTGACCCATAAAAGTACAACTAATCTCTAGATCTGTAGTCTTCCCACATTGTACTTTCTATATCATCTTGAAACTATGGCCATTGGTCTCTATCATGCTGAGACAACCCATGTGTCTCAAGCATTGGTACATCTATCCCATCATGATCATCTTCCTCTTCGGTACCAATTTATGATGGAACGTCCTCCTCTATCATAATGAAGTTGAGTAGTACGCAACATGCTAATACAATATGGACTTGTGTCATGAGAGAATAAGACGTGGCATGCCTAAGGATTAGAAAATGCTACTTGAGAATACCATATGTATGCTCTATTGGATTTCTAAGAGAGGATTTTTGGTAGTTGAACAACTCTTGTGGAGAGTTTATTGGATTTTCTCTTGAAAACTCCTTAAGGTGGTAACGTGTACACCGATAAGGAGTGAGAAATCTAGGTGCATTGGGATACCCAGCATCCACTAGAAAATATTTTCCTACATAAATAAAGTAGATTGTTAAAACTTGAAACATTGATTGTACCCTCGAGTATATTAAACTATTATTTGGCTTACCGGGGGGAATAATAAGTGGATCTATGCTTGGCAGAGCTGAAGCTAGAACATGACTATCTACAGCAGACCCTTCCCAACCAGAAAGGCAGTAGTGAAACTTATAATCCAAGGAACACACACCCATAACATTTTGCGACAAGTTGCCTTTTCTATCATGATATTTACCCTACATGTTGACATCGATGGTGACTGGTATATGGGTTCCATCGATAGCTCCAACATAATCCTATACGATATGATACAATCATGAATTGTATGGGAAACCAATAATACAATAAGGATATAAATCCATACAAGAAATTTTTAACAGCACAAGAATTACCTTGAAGAATAGATTGAAATGGTCCTTCCCACTAATTTTAGGAGTGTTTGGACCAAGTGCTATAAAGTAATCCTCATGGAGTGCTAAGATAGCCCTCAACACCTTGTGGAAGTATCAGCTGACTATCTCTCTTGAGTGCCCAAATTTGTGGGCACTCTTGTGGTTCCTCAAATTGTGGCCAAGGGTGTGGAGAAACATCACAAGTTGTTCTTCTAACTTCAAGTTTATTGTATCTGTCAAGATTCCTTTCAGCCTTAGGATACTAGTTAGATGAAAGAAGACTCCCCTACTAATGTGAATCTGATCATGAAAATCCATGTCATTGGAATGAATAACCATTCTATAAAAATAATTTCCTTTTCTAATTCGTTTACCCATTCGTGCACTGCCTTCTCGGGCGAACACTACTTTGGCTATGGCAAGAAAATAAATAAGAGCTGTGAGAAGATGGAGTGTATGTAGTCTCCACAACTATGCATCCTAGAATGTCAATATTATTAGTAGTATCCATCAATGGCCTAAAATGTGGAAAAACACAAATATTTTAGTGAGGAGATATCCACTATCAAGCACAAAGATAGGGCGTACATTAGTTACATTATTGACCTATATGAATTGTCATCAATGATGGTTGATTATTGACACTTTACATTAGTATTTTTTAACTTGAATATACATAATGACATTTAAATATGATTAAAATTTGACTATTAACATGGTGGAATTGTTTATCCTATAATATAGGATGTTGTGTGATGAATGTGTTGTATCCCTGAATGTGAATCTGAACTAGTGGAAGAAGTAATAGAAATTTAGGGATAAATAGGTATCACATGCCACCTCAAAGAAGAATGCATATTGCCGCCTCAAAGTAGAATGCATATTGTATCACATGAGAACATCAAACCACTAAAGACAAATTCTAGGTCTCTTTCAAATAGCCCATTCACACAAGAGATGACCCAAAGCAACAAAAAATGGCCCGTAGAAACTAAAGTAGCTTGTAGGACAGTTATACATAATAAAAAATCTATTGATAACAGTATTCTAATAATAGCAACTCTTTGAGAACAAGTTGACATGAAACAAGCACATGAAATGTTATATTGAATGGGTCAATGAGATTCCATCTCATACTGCGATGATAGAAAGTTATGTACAAAATTTATTTATTAACTTCATTTTAAAAACCAAGTTAATAAATCAATTTTGTACATAACTTTCCATATAGTTTTCAAGAACATATAGATTTAATGAGATATTTTTGACATAAATCCTCATGAGATGTTATCTCAAGAAATGAAATCAAAGGATTGAAAAAGGTGAACAAAATGAAATTTACAAGATCTCACAATCTTTGGATTAATGTGGCTTTCCTGAGCACATGTGCACAAACTGTGGAAGCTCGAACCAAGCACATGAACTGTTCTATTGAATGGGTCAATGAGATGCCATCTCATACTGCAATGATGGAAAGTTATATAAAAAATTGATTTATTAACTTTTTTTTAAAAACCAAGTTAATAAATCAATTTTGTACATAACTTTCCATATAGTTTTCAGGCAAATATAGATTTAATGAGATATTTTTGACATTACTCCTGGTAAAAAGAATATACACAAAACTATGTATAGTCTAGGAAGGATACTCTATGGAATGCTTAATTGTAGTTGAAAAATAATTGTTTATAGTTAATTGTTCATCAAAGAATGTGTTTTAAACTTTGTAAGTGTGCATATACTTATTTCAAGTGGAATGACAATAGAAATAGACTTGTTTTTTCCAGATTTACAATAAAAAATCAATGGAAATTTGTACAAGAAAGTAAGTTACAAAACCAAGTTAATTTATAGTGGATTGAAGAAAATGATAAGAATTTGAATTAATTTTACATCTTGAGCTCTTGCAAGAGAGTTTACAGTGTAGTGCTCACTTCCTACTTTGTTGATAATCTAGGAGAAAAGTAATAGTGAAGTTGATTCTACAATGGTACAACCTACTTTCCCTTGTGGTTTAACTTTTAAGTGTGTTGAGACTCTAAAATTTTTGGTGAGGGCTGCAAAGCCACATCTGAATCAGTCTTAGCAAGCCTGCAACCTCAATTCATAGACTCTGCTGAGTCTGAAAAAAAATTGACTTGATTTTAATTTTTAAAAGGACGTTAAAAAAATTCAAAATTTCATGTTGTGACCAAGTTTTTCTACCATCTGTGAGTCTAAATCAAAAAATAGCTTGTCATTTTTTTCCCAGGTCTAAGTCTGAACTCTATGATTTGAGTTATGCTTAAAAATAAATTCATTAATTAGCATATATGTTTAAAATAAGTTATTTAAGTTAATTTGGATGCCCTATCTCTATCCTCTAGCAAAGGCTACCCATGTGAATCCAAAGTTCCAAACTCAATAAAATTACACATGCTTATTCTTCATACCTAAGTTAAGGAATAATTACCCTCCTTCCTCTAGCCTGATTAGATACCACGCATCAAGTATTAGCATTCCTCATATCCTATCCCTTTATCCAAAGCTACCTCGATCAATCTTTGATCTACCAGTGGAGAATCAGAGATATGCAGACCCAAATATCAAAGGTATCCAAGAGAATGATGGTACCATTCAATCCATAAGGAACTTAGAATGGAAAGATAAATGGGGATAAGTTGGCCCAAGAGAATAAATGATTCTCAAATGTGCTTTGGATTGGTGTCGTCCTAAATAACCACAAATATTTTGTAGCTGAAAACAGATGTGAAAGACTATGCAATAGGATATAAGAAGTATGTGAAACATGTAATAATCATTATAATCTAAGAAAAAATATTACTTGCAAATAATAGTGTGGTAGGGAGATGCATATTGAAGTTGCATCGCATCCACTTGATAGAGAAAATGCATTGTACAAACTGATAGGTGATAGAAACTCTATCACATATATTGAATACAAATATATGATGGTTGGAACTTGGAAGCTTCTGTGAGGTATGTCAAAGTGCAAAACACCTTGTATAAAAACTAAGGCTATTGACCCTCATGATATTTCAAGATTGTTTATGCATTGAGCATGTGTGATTACAATTATCCTCCTGATTCTTAATTGGTACTTACATTATCATTTATGACATATCCCCTCAGTTATATCTTCATGACCTGGGCAATATAATATATTCGATGTACCTACTATATAATTGTACAACAAAGGCTGCACTAAACTAGTGATTCCCATGAGCACTTTGGTCTATTATATCACTTATAAAAATTACAAATGCATGACTATTGGTAGCCTCCACAAATAATTGCTAAATTACAAGTTAAAATTTACACAAACTCAGCTAATACCCCTTACTATCCTTAGTGTATCTTTGCATTTAAGGGTTTGAAACAAAAATATCCTACAAACCTTTATTTAGTACTTCAATTATTGCATACCATATGTCATAGACTGCACTAAAATACCAGGGCTCATGAGCACTTCAGACCAAGGCATTAATTAGCTAATGAGGAATTCAAATCATTTCCTAACAGTGATATTAGATTGGATTTTGATGGGCTAGAGGAACTACATTCCTAGTGATCTAAATGGTATGTCAATGTCACAAAAAGACTTAGGATCAGCATAACAATTCTCTAAAATAAGTTACAACATATCAATTATACACATATTCAAGCTGACTTAAGTATTATTGTGATAAATTCTTCAAATTTCTTTCTTTTCCCAAATTTTCTACATTAACCTAGTTTACCATGGTCAAACCAGGAAATATTTTAAATTTGGGCATAATTTTTAACAAGAATTATAATAGTCAAAATGTGTTGCAGGTTCATATAAAGCAGGGCATATACAACATCCTTGGAAGTCACATGAAAATAGCAGTGATGATGATGACAATGATTGTCATCTTACGGAGAAAGGAAGACAACATGGTGGGGACGAGAATAGTATGAAACTTCATTCCAATGAGGATGTCATTGGAAAGTGTGATGATGGAGAGAAGCTAAGGACTACAATTGTCTCAGAAAGCCCTTGTCCTAAAAGAGATGGCAACAGTGTATTGTTATATGGAAGCCATAACTTGTACCCCTATCTTGTGGTAGATAATTTTTTCTTGCTAGAATAAAAACGTAGATGAACTCAAAACTATAGAACTGTTTATTTTGTACAAACTGTGGAAGCTCAAACCAAGCACATGAACTATTCTATTGAATGGGTCAATGAGATGCCATCTCATACTGCAATGATAGAAAGTTATGTACAAAATTGATTTATTAACTTCATTTTAAACACCAAGTTAATAAATCAATTTTGTACATAACTTTCCATATAGTTTTCAACCTAATACTGTACTCAGACAGTGAGCCCTTTAAATCCTTTCCCTATACAAAATATGTAGAGTGAAGTGATAGACCTTAACTCCATTCCCTTTAAAATATGAGAGACTGCTAATTAGTAAAGTAGCAGAAAAACCAACAAGGGATGTTCAAAGAAATTGAAAAGGAAGATGAAACATGATATTGGTTCAGCTTGAAATGGGTTGAACTGAAATAATACCACATTCTACCTTTCTCCTCAAAAACCATTCTGCAGTAAGACTATATATAAACGGATTCAAACCTGAAAATAGCTATATTGAAGGGTAAAATGCATTATCTGCAGCCTCCTATACAATCTACAGAGTCCAATATGCACTCTCTGCACCTCCTCTACAACCTCCTCTGAAATCTACTCTAATACAAGCGTCAAACTCTATTCAGCAGAACAGCCAACACAAATTCACATTGGTCTCGTATGTTAGAGTGCATCATGGAAGAGGTGCTTATAAGAAAGTATCTCTTCTATTGAAGGTATTGGGAATTTTGTATACCTGAGTGAGCTTGATAATGAAGATCTTATGTAAAAAATTTGTGCAATATGCATTATATGCACCTCCTCTACAACCTCCTTTTTGAGCTACTCCAATATGCACTGTATGCACCTCCTCTATAGCCTCCTCCATGACCTACTCCAATACCAACACTTTGCAGCCTCCTCTAACCCTATTCAACAGAACAGAAAGGGCGTCATTTTTTCCTCTTCCATCGCAAACCCTGAGATCAGAATGGGAAGACCATGGACCCAATGACTTTATTAAAATGGGGTTACAAAAACCTAAAACCATAATTTTATTTTGAATTCCACCTATTTTGTAGGAAGATAGTGCTGCCCATTTTTGGGTCAAAATCGGGTTTCTTCCTCCAAAACTGGAATTTCATTTTTGGTAACCAAACGGTGGATTTGGGGAAAAAGTGAAAGTCCCGCACCCAATTTCGGTCCAATTCTACCAACCAAATGGAGCCTAAATGAAAACTAGATAGAATAATATTGAATGAGCTCAAGAACTAGTTTCAAGCATTCAATACAAAGAAGAGAAGTAGGAATGAAAACTAAATGCAAGACTAGCATTGAATATAAAAACTAAGAATTAGGAATGGAATGCAACTATCACAATAAATGAGAACAACTACCAAACATGTTATTAAAAGATTTAAATGCATGCAAAGTAACTCTAATCACAAAATAGCATGATAACTCTAATGCAAAATGATAGATGATATACTCTTGGAAAGGCTCCTATTTATAGGATTTTTGAGGACTTTGGTGAAGTGGATCTCATGTGGTGTCCACATAGGTGCTATAGGAAGGACACATAAGCCATGCAAGAGTCAAATTTTTCTCACACATGTGTGAGAAACTTGAGATGTGTTGGGTCAATGTGTACTTCAAGTACACATGTAAAAGATCTTGTAAGATATGTCATAGACTTGTTCCAATGAGACCTTTTTAGCAAGTGTAAGAAGTTGGCATCAAGGTTGTAAGAAATCTTGTTTAGAAATATTTAGAAATCTTTGAAAATGTGAATTTTAGAAATTTTCTCACACATGTGTGAGCAAATAATTAGGACTAATGGGTGTAGGAATCTCAAAATCAGCCTAATTAATTAGTGGATGGGTCTATTTCTTGAGAGTGTGTCATGCCCAAAACTAGGGCAAAACACACACAATTTTTTATTTTTTTTAAAACACCTAAGAACATACAACTACCAGGGGAAGAGTTGGAAAGATAATATCAAGGTATAGTTGACCTTCGAATTACAAGGTATAAGTGCAGACTGATTAAGGGTCAAGCCACAACAAATGTAAATTGGGCATCATCTTATTCCACGGTTATCTGAATCTCCAACTTGGGTTTACCTAAGTTTGATTCCTCGTTAAAAATCATGATGGTAGTTAGTGCTTCAAGAACATATGTTGATCTGGGTTGCCCTTACTTAACCTTATATCTATATTGTAACTTAATTCATCCATGTTTAATTCTAGTTAACATAAGACAAAGAGATATTGACAAGATTGTGATTGAATAACATTTTAAACTATATAAATGAACTATTAATTAAAATCCAATTCTATAATCAATTCTAATTTCATAACCTACTAAACATCATAATAAAATTATTCTCCTATGACAAACAACATGCTTTTTCTAATCCATATATCCTAATGTACGACTTTAATTTAACCTTTTCATTTAGACAATAGAAATATCTCCTAAAACAACATTAAATTTAATTTTAATTATAATCAAGTATAACCCTTAAATAGATCACAAGAGCAATATAATCCCTAATAATTAGATTTGTAAATGTCGCAATTATATATTAACCAAATCAACTAATGTTACATAACCCTTAAAAATGATCAATCATAATATTATTGAGTGGAC
>MU225720.1:8462162-8473131 GCA_018584345.1 Thuja plicata
TTTAACTATTTTCTCTCTTTGATTTAACATTGTTTTATTTGAATTAAATTGTTTTATTTCTCTTTAAAGCACAATTAATTCAAAGTTTCTATTTCTGAATAGAAGAGAGATTTTTGATAGAATATCTAATTGATTAAATAAATATGACCTCATAATTACTTTTTCTCAATTATCTGAATATTAAATTCAATTATTGAAAATGAGGATATTTATTTAATAATTAAATATTATTTAATTCCTTTTCATGTGTCTCAGCTAAAGAGGGTGAATTTAATTTAATTAAAGTGCTAGGACTTTATAATTAAATTAATTCAATCATAGGGTTTGTTTAGCCAAATAGATATTCATGAATTAAATATGATGTATGATTAATACAGATTTAAGATTTTCTGCATTTGACACTTAGGTTGAGTAGAGTCAGTGAAAACTTAGAATTGCCTAGTACAATAGGACTTTAATGATTTAGAAGAATGACAAATGCAACAAAATTGGTTAGAATTGCAAGATGCCAATTTTGGGGTGTTACAGGTGTTAATAATAAAATATAGAGACTTGGATGATGCCTACAAAAAACATATCAAACAAAAATAAACAATCTCAATCTAATTCCAAGTCATTTTATATAGAGACTTCATTAACAATTAAAACATATTTTTAGATTTGGATACTTGGTCTCCATCTACTCTTTGTCCAATGACATGATAAATTTATCTACTCCAAGAATCTTCAATGGTTCATCCTTATGTGATATAGATGTAGTAAAAATTGATACATTTAACCCAAAATATTTTCCAAATTTGACTTCCATATGGCCTATCCCACCAAGACCAATCACTCCAAGATATTTACCTACTTGGTTCATTTGATGGTGAATCATAGGGATATAAATAGTAATGACATCACACGACAGAGGAGATGCTAAAGCTAGAGGTAGGTTTTTTTGTATATTAAAGTAGTACATGTACATTTTAGACAACTATATCATAAGCCTTTGAAATAGAAACACCAAGCATCAGATCTAAAAAGATAATTAAGATCATTTAACATATGCACATGGTGCTAAGAATTAGCACTAAATTACTTAATATTGCTAGGAAGATGACACTATAGAATTGTAAAATGACAATTTTTAAAGGAAACGCACAAAATAAAATAAAAAAAGATACAAAATTCATGTATTTTGGCAGAAATTCCCTATGTTCATGTCTTACATTTTAATATCAATCAAATGAATATTGAGTAAGGTTCTAGAAATATTTCTATTGATAAAAATCTATTGGACAATTTGCAGTAAATCTATAATCTGGTGGTCTTTAAACATAGAGGTATTGACATAAAAAATGATATACACATCGATGTTCAAATCTTGGCTAAACACCAATGTAAAGTAGGTGCTTCCTAAGTACCATAAAAATTGAAGGATGATAGGAGAGTGGTATAAAAATGAGAAATAGATGTTAGTGGAGTCAATAAACCTATACAAAAAGAACATGTTACAAATTTAAACCTAAGATACATATGAAATTGGAATGACCTAAAAAACTAATTATAAAAACCCACAAGTCAATTAAAAAAATCCAAATAAATGTTTTCTGAATGATTTCAATAGGTAATTCATCATTTTAAGGTATAAAAGCTATCAAACCTAGCTATTTTAAACCTCATTCATAGACATTGAAATTGTCCTATTAATTCAATCCATGTGGAAAATAATCAATTTTTTTTACCATTTTGAGTTGAAAAAACATCCATTGTTTATGGCTCTAACTACAAGGCTTCAACCAGTCGAAGGGATTTTCAATACAAGTGGCACGTTATGGCTCATTTTGTCCATGAAATTGGTAGCATAAAAGATATAGTGAGAACATAAGATGAAAAATATTTATTCACAAAGTAAAAAAATATATACATATCTATTTACCCCTAGAATAAGCATAAACACAAATTCCATCAATTACTATTGCCACAAAATTTATATTAGTAACTCCCTAGCAACAATAATATGGCTCTCATAGGTATCACACATAATCATATATCTTCTAGAAGATTATTTAATAACTTCTTCTATAAGAAGGATTTTGAATCCTTGGGATAATAATGTTTAAACATAAAAAAAAAAGAAAACATCACATCAACTTTTCTCACCTTTAACTTTTTGTTTATCCTCACCCTAACTATCTGACAATAGTTGGTCAAGTGGTGGATCACACACAGACCCACTCTTATTTTCATCCATATAAACTTATGAATCATGGATGTTTTTTCTTGTTACACATGTTTTAGTTGGTCCTATTGAAGCATCCATATTATGCAACTGCTAGTGAACTCTTCGATTTGACGTGCCATCAAATGCCACATCTTTTTTATCATAACTATCCATTGTCGGATTACAAGGTCGTAATTGGATTTCAGGACCAGCATTATTAAATACACTCCTAGATGAAATAATAGAATAAGAATTCTCAATGTCATTAAGTTTTATATAGTCATCATTCAATATAGCTTCGAGATCTTCAATGATAGAATAATCCCTATTAGAATTCTAACATTGATGCAAAATTTTTCCTAGGAGCTCACATCACAAAGAGCCAATACCAACAACAAACACTTTAGTATCCTCCAACTTTCTCTGCAAATGTCTTTTAAATGATAAAATTTGGGCATCATTGTGATAGTTTAAAGAAACAAAATTCTTTGGGGCCAATGGATCGAATAGAAGGGATTCCAATGAATTAATAATATAGTATATTTATGTTAAAGTTTCCTTAAGATAAGTAACAAAAAATAAGTTCTTTGCCTTTTCATAAATCTTACCATTTCTTTATTTTGTTAAACTGAATAGTATGTTACCTATTCTATCAACCATCCAACCTTGGATAATTATACTTGGCTTCATTTCTTATCTAAATACAAGTCTCCATGTGTCTAAACTCTAAATACATACTAGCATGTGTTGGTAAATATACTTCATTAATTATTTGATGGATGAAATATTCTTCGTGCTCAATTTAAATGTACACCAGTGAGATTTAGTTATATATTATTGTTAATTCTTTAAATTAATGAGAGGGGGGTGAATTAGTGTAACTATAGATCTACAAAATATTTTCATCAAATTCCAAAGTAACCAACATGTAAAGCTAAACATAACATAAAAGCATACCAAAATATACATCCATGAACTCAACACAATAGCACCAATATTTTATCTTGGAAACCCTTGTTAGAGGAAAAACCACGGTGGGAATTTTCACCCACAAATCACACTAGTGAACTAATAAGTCCTCCCCTATTAGGAGCATTACAACTACCCTGTTAAGGGCATACCCAGTAAGGAGTATCTCTAGCTCTATTAAAAGTTATTACAAAAGTCCTGTTAGGAACTACCCAGTTAAGGGATTTAGAAATCCTTCTGAGAGTCACACTGTCAGAGGATTTAGTCTTCAAATTTATTAATATCATGCTTACCCTTTTAGGAGTAACTTTGTTAGAGGATTTTTATCACAATCTGGTTAGGACTTTCCTTGGGAATAAACTCAAATAGATTGATTATGAAAGTAGCACACTCTGCTTGACAGATCTGCTTCACCACTGTTCAAATAATTTCTCTACTCATACAAACATTCTCTGCAACTAAAAAAATCATCACATCAAATATCTCTACTTTCCATCCTTCAATTTAATCTTTTATATACGCTTTTAGGTCAGTGGTATAACCCTAAAACATGTTACCTGAGTCGGCCTCCAAATCCTAATTAAACTCCATAAGTGATCACACCAACATAGGAAATTAAACTCCTCAAGGTTGGACCTCAACAATAAAATTCTCAAATAAAATAGAATTTGACACGTAATTGATCTCTACCTTGATTGCATCACCTTGACTTGACGGTTTGACTGTTATAGACACCTAAAACTAGGCAGGTGTTCTCTAATCAAACAAATCTGCAAATCTCAGCAAAATGCTCTAAATCTCATCAAAATTGATCAAATAAATTCAAATGGACATTTATTAAATAAAATTGGGCTAAATAAATTAAATTAAAGGATCATTTAACAAATGACATCAAATGATTAAATATAAGCCTAAAGGGATTTATCAAACTATATAATTAATTTTAATCAATTAATTGTATAGTTTAAATCAAAAATCAAATCTAACCTATTCCCCTACATGGAAAATTTAATTAATTGATTAAATTAAATAAATATTAATATCTTTCAACATGAATTTGAGGAACCAATGAGAATTGAGAAAGAAAAGCACATGGATCACTCCAAATTTGCAATCTCAACCACTCATTTTCAACTTTCAATCTCAATCACTCAAATTTGTCTCTTTGTCCCAACATTTGAGACAAGCATTTAAATTGTCCCCCCATTTGAAACCATTTGAAATCCTCTCACTCAACCAAGGATTAATCATGATCAATTGACTCTACCCCCCTACACTTGGGAAAATCCTATAAATACAAGCCATTTTGCAAGCATAAGCATATCCTAGAAATTTGAATGCAAAGCATCTAGACAATATCCATTTTCATAGAAATTGAGAGAATTTCAAAGCATATCAAAGAATAATTGATCATCTTTCATAGCAATTGAGAGAATTTGAATTCATAATTTGAAGCAATTGAGAGAATTTGAGAGTTACATTGGCATATCTTTAATCATTTTCTCATTCTAGGACTGTCATTAGTAGAGATTAAGGTTGAGATCTCTATTAAAATGATTAGATAGAGATCCATGGGATGCTTATTGATTTGTTTTCAATTCTTAGTTTAAATTGTCTTTATTATTCTATAGGATTGCTCATAAATAAACTAATCTCATGAAGGTGTATTTCATTCACACACAAATGCCGCCCACCGTGGGGCTTTGAGCCTTTGAATCCTTGTTTTTATTCATATTTTGTGTGTTTTTGCCTTAAATTGTGTGTATTTTGCAGATTACAGGTAAAGCGACACCTACAAGCAAAATGATGACGCCTGCACACAGTGAAATGATGCCTACAAGAAAAATGATGATGCCTACAAAAAGTGAAATGACTTTTAAGAATCTCTTCTCTTTTCTTGTCTAATTGTTTCATGCCTGTGAGCTAAATCGTGATGCCTTTGCTCATAAAGAGACGCCTATGAGCCTAGAAATAATGTCTATAATCTACTGATTGATGCCTATAGGATGTTAAGTGACACCTACAATCTGATAAGTGATGCCTACAATCTATTAAGTGATGCCTATAGGCTATAAAGTGATGCCTACAATATGTTAAGTGATGCCTACAATCTTTTAAGTGATACCTACAATCTGTTAAGTGATGCCTACAGGCTGTAAAGTGAGGCCTACAATTTGTTAAGTGATGCCTACAGGCTGTAAAGTGACACCTACAATCTGTTATGTGATGTCTACTTTATGTAAAGTGATGCATAAATTCTGTAAAGTGATGTGTACACACAGTGAAACAATTCCTACAAATTGTTAAATGATGCCTACAATCTTCTGTGTTTTTTTAGTTACAGATTATTATAATTATATTATTAACTCTTTGTTTTTGTGTTTTGTGTAGATGAACAGACACTTGAAGGTATAGAAACCCAAAGTGAGGGTCAAAAGGCAAAGAAAGGAAATAAGAGTCCAAAACAAGTACTCAGAGAAAATTCATAGTGCTTTAGTTTTGGAAGATTTGGAAAAAGAGCAAGCATTGTATGAGCATTTTATGAAAATCAGTAGTGCTTATAAAAAAAAAATTCCATCTCTAAATTGATTTTGTGTATTAATTCCTTAATTTTTTTTTTGAAAATTTTTCTAAAGACTTGATTGCATTTTCAATTCCAATTTTAGTTTTTCTTCACTTAGTTTGGTTGTGCTGACTAACTTGCTAGTGGAGTTAGAGAGGGAACGATTGCCACTAGGTCAGTGCAAGCAAAAAGCATAAAAACCTCAAAAAAGTGCCTAAAATTTGCTAGCATCAAAATGAGGTATTTTTCATATCAAGCTTTCTTTATTTAGATTGTGACATTTCTTTGATATCTAGCTAATAGGGACACCCTATTATTGTCCATTCCGAATAAAACATTAGGTATATGCTCTCAACTTTTTGAAGTTGATCAAAAAGCCAAAAGTGTTTCATTTGGGTGGTAGAAAGAAAGGGAGGAAATTGAACCAAATATTTCAAGATTTTTAAGAACCTCCTTGTTAAGAGGTTGAAAATGAACATATGTGTTTGAAGTGCTTGGAATTTAAGGGAAGCAATAGGGATATTCTCTTCACTCTTTGAGTGAATAAAACTCCCAAAATTGCTTAACTTAGTTCAATTTTTGCTTTCTTATATATATGTTGGATAAATTAGAGACTTAAAGTGCCTGCCTCCTGAGTACATCCTTAAGAGGATGGTGAGAGGGAAAAACCCAAAGTGGGAGACACTCCCTTTAACCATGAGACTATCTGACCCACTATAAACAAATGCACTCTTCCTTAATGGGTCGTAGTGACTAAATTGTGTTAAGGATCTTCACTTCCTCGAGTAGTCGTTTGGGATTGTGCAAAATCATACTTTCATGCATGTGGGAATCCCTTGCAAGAGGGTATAAGAGAATTTTCATAGTTTATAATGGAGGTATTCATTAAAACCTTGTTAAGTAGCAAGCTACCTTGTTAGAGCCATTGTTAAAAAGCCAAATTTGACTCTAGGTAGATTGTTTGGAAGAAATTCTTGTTCAAGACCCATGAAAATGTCCAAGAACATACACTTGGTGTGTTTTAGGAGTAAGATACAAATTTTATGTGTGTTCTATTTTTGTATCTTTACTTTCAAGCAAGAATTGCATCCTACATCTCTAATCACAGACATTATAACTTTAAAAAACCTAAAAACTGTGAAAACCAACTAGATCAGCTAGGTGACGCGTACTAACAATCAAACAATGCCTACAATAAGTTCTATCATGCCTGTAAATAGAATTCATGCCTAAAAATATTGAAATACCACCTAACTCACTTGAAAGTGACACCTGGAAGATTTTAAACACCGCCTACAAACAGCCAAACGGCGCCTGCAAACTGTAGAGTGTCGTGTACATAATTTCTAGTTACCACTTACACAGTGCAAAGTGATGCATAGACCTAACTAAAGTGACACCCAGAAATAAAGAAGGGAAAATAGGGTGTATTTCCCAAGGGTTTGTAAATATTTTGAAATCATATTTGAATACCCTTTTCGGAGTTATTTCTGTCCAGTGCAACAAATAGATCAAATTCTTCAAAAACATTTATAATGATGAATCTATTTGAGAAATGAATCAATCCTATGGTGGAGAATAAATATCAAGATCAAGATCAAAATGTCCATAGGAATCAAAATGACAAAGTGACTGAAGATGAAATTTTGGAAGCATCCCAAGATCCCATGTTTATGGAAACAATGCACTTAATTGTGAAGAGGGATAAAGAAGCATATTTCTTGAAGTTATATTAGGAGTTATAATTCCTCATAATTATGACACATTGACCTTAAATAAGGATGAGGAAAAACAAAAGGATACATCATCTAAAAATCCATCATTAAGATCAATCTATCATTTTTTTTATCATGATGGGTCATCTGTATCTTCATCTTCTTCACGAAATGAAACATTTAAGCGCAACAAACCTATCTTGGATCAAGGGGAATTTCATGACCACCCTAATTATGATCAAGCTAATAAAAATAATGAAGAGCAAGGTACCACTCTCAAGAAAGATCTAATGCACAAACCTCTATCTAGAAAGTTTTCTCATATATCCTTTACTCCTTTCATCCTTCGTCTATCTCAAAAAGCTTCACAACTATCCAAAATTCCTCCACCAAAGTGTGAGCCTAATGATGATACTTTTCACATTGACTTTGTCTACCCTTAAGGGCTACCTATGAAAGAAACCCAAGCTAATTTACATCTTTCTGCAAAATCTCTTCCATACTTCAAAGATCATAGACCGTAAACTTCCATGTGCTTCAATGCCTATTCAAAAGGTTTCTCCATCATTCCTCCAAAAATTCCCCACACATATCCCAACATCTACATTTTCCTTAGAAGTGGCTCCATGTCAAGAGGTTAATCCAAAGTGCGAAGAAAAAAATATCAATAAAGATCAAGATCAAGATGCTATACAATCTCCCATATTTGATGAAGGTCCCATATCCATAGAATCTGATGATGATCCCCTTGCACCCTTTCATTTCTTCCAAGATGATATCCTTCCAGGTCAAGAACAATGTGTCCTTCCAAGCTCCATATTTTGTCCATTTCCCAAGCAAGATCAAGATATATCTTCCACCATTTCTAATGAGCATATTGAAAATCAAGAGAAAAATACCCTCTCTACACCATCCAAATATCCTTGTCAAGATTGAAGTATCCCATCAAATCCTTGTCATACTCCTCCATATTCACCTTAAGCAATCATCATTCCTCCAAATTCATTGCATGATAATGAAACCCTTCAAATCTTAGTTGATCCTATCAAAGATGTTCCTATGAAATTTATTCATGAACCTATTGGTATAAAGATAAATCTTATAGATGAGAACCTTGGAAATATAACTCACTCCAAAGATATTGATATCCCTTTCACACCTTATCTCCCTCCATTCAAATGCAACCATATGCCTTCACCATCCTCCAAATCCATTTTGGGTTCCTATGTCCCAAAGCTAAATTCTTCATCCCTTCCATCCATATTGGGTCCATATATCCCTCCATCAATCATTCCTACCATCCCTAGCTCTCCATTCACTTACCCTACCATGTATCAAGATCAACAAAGGCACACATACTTGAAGAATTTCCAAACACCAATCCATATGAACCCTCCATATTCTTCGTATTCACCCACATTTCCTAAGTCTTTTGAAAGCAATTTGGATGAGCAACATAAAAATCAGAACTCCAAGAATCCACATGTGCATAAAAATCACAATGTCCCAACTAATTGACATGTGAATGAAAAGAAAAAAAGAATATCCACAAGGCCGCAAAGGTCCACAAAGAAAAATTAAATATCCAAGAGGCCACAAAGGTCCACCAAGCAAAAATAAAAATCAAAGAAAATGTGGGTTCCTGAATCTCTCATTGAAGAAATGCATTCTAAAGCATCACAAAAGAAATCAAAATCAATAGTTATGTGGATTCCCAAGTCACTTTTGAAAGACTTGCACACAAAATAAAAATCAAAGTTGACATTCAAGCTTCCAAAGAATTCCATTTTGTCTCCTAAAAAAATTTCACTTTCCAAGTCTACTTTGGGTTCCTATATCCCAAAATCCACTATCTTAGCTACATCCTCACCTCCTTCATCCATTGTTCCTCCATAATTCCAATACTATGTTGGGATTAATGGAAAGTAGTACTGAGAGGGGAGGGGTGAATCAGTACCTCTAAAACTTTTAACACTTTTCACCTTTCATCATTAGTAATCATTTTTTACTGTATTACCGACCATATCTGATGTTCTTTCTTATGCATGTAATATTAATTCATAACCTTTAATTTTTTGCAACATTCATAGAAACATTCATGAAAATAATAAACACATAACACAAGATATGATATCGCAATAAAACTCCTATTAGGAAGTAAAAACTGTGCTGGGGATGGCACCCACAAAACTTCACTATCTACAGAATGGAAGGGAGCCAGTAAAGGCTTAAAATTGATCACTTATGATGATCTACCCTATTAGGAGTATTAAAGTGGAGACATGTTAGGATCTACTCTGTTAAGAGCATTTAGAAACACTAATGAAGTGTGCACTCAGTTAAGAGATTTACAATAGGACTGTTAAGTCGACCTTCCTTGAAAGGATTTCTTAAGTGTACTACACTTTTTAGAATGAGTACAGTATGTTTGACCTAACTATATGCAATCTATAATTTCTGATCACAGATCCATTAAATCTTTCATAATATGAATATCACCTATAGTTATTGATTAATACATTTTCTTGCTCATCGGTAGCTTGTGTTCTTGTTCTTGAAACTATTTTGATCATTTTCTGTTGATAGGGAGCCTCCTTGGTAACCTTCTAAGTTTTCTTGAAACTCTTAATAGGTCTCTCTTAGGACCTCTAGGGCTTCCTCAATCCACCCTTCAACACCTTGAAGAATCAGCTCCTCCTCTCCAACCAAGGAAACTCACTATCATGTTAAAAACACCATTCTTGTGTTCTACAAGAACCTTCCACTCAAACAACTCCAAGCCCTAAACTTAAATTTAGATTTGCAGGAGGGTCAGGGCTTCAACATACTCCATCTTTGGATTGCAACCCAGCTCTAAAGCCATCAAATTTGTCCATGTTCCCATCGAGTTCTAGATTCCTACTTTCTAGGCCTTGTAGCCTTTTTGCAAATTAGGCCTCCTAGTTTTTAGGAAACCTCAAAAATAGAAAAAATATCTCAAAGAACCCCCAAATCTCTTCTAGTAGTCTTCAATTAAATCAAAAACCCACAAGGATTTTCTAGGTCTTAGGGTACAGTACTTTCCGTACACCATACTTCTTGAAAATGGCTTCTCTCTTGTTTTTGGACCAGTTTGAGGTCTTGGGCTTCAAAACTTGGTATGTTGGATTCTTGGGCACTCCTCCACCTTAGGAAACACCTGAAAAACACCATGAAACACATCCATGGCCTTCTTGGCTCATGAGAACACCTCCTGCACTTTTTAAATCAACTGTCACTTGCTTCCTCTAACTGGGCTATGAGTTTAGCTCGCCTAGGGAAAGTGCTTAAAAATACAAGCCGGCACTTTGAGATCTCCTCCTTCCACAAAATGGTATCTCCATGGACCTAGTCCCCATTCCCAGATGGCCGTACAGAACCAATGGTGGGAAGTGGAGTTAGGTCCACATCTTTGCCCCTTGTCCAAAACGGGACAGCAAACAGTCCAAAACTAAAAGAATTTTCAAACGACAAACAAAGCACAAATACAAAGAAACT
>MU225720.1:8473378-8493778 GCA_018584345.1 Thuja plicata
CTAATGTTGCATAGCAACATTTTCATCTTTTGACAACAAACACTTTCTAAGTGTTTACTCCACCAATCCACCTTATCTAACCTTAGTTAGACCACCTAGGGTATCTATGGACCCTAAAACCTTCTATCACATCATCCTAACATTTGATGACATCATCAAGTACACCTTATTTAAATGGAGCCAAAAAGCGCTATTTACACAAGAAAAGAAGCACAAAATGAAAACAACCTAAACTACTCTTGGTCAACATGACCTTATATATTTACATTTCCCTATTAGAGGGTCTTACATACACTAGCACACCAAAATGACAAGAGACTACCATATTTTCTTGGCATCTCCAGGGTGCTCCTGCACCATCTGTCCTTCTGCATGAATTCTCTTGTTTGATCCTTAGATGCTCTCTGTGGCTACAATCATCATCAAACAACATGCTCACAATAGATTGAGCATCTATTTATACAAGTATTTGACCTATTCTAGAATCATGCATTACAATCTTAACACTTGATCCAAGGTATACAACTTGACTTTGATCCTTTAGTTTGCATGTTTTAAAATAGTTAAACTAATTAAAACAATAATAATTACATTGCTTTCTCTGTACATAGTGGATTTAAAACAAATCAAGAAGATAAATATTAAAATTCAGTGATTTATCTGACGTGGAAAGTTAGATCCACTTTTTGTGGGATGTAACTGACTGTCAGTTCTTGATCGTTAGGTTGAACTAAAAGTCTATTTGTTTTCCTTTGTTGAATTGATTGTCAGGTTCCCTTCATCTTTCAAGTTCCTCTTTTTGTTGTTTCATCGGGTTGCACTGTTGGTTACTCATCGGGTTCCTTTGTCCTTTTTTTCATTAGGTAACATTGAATAGTGTTTGTCAGGATGCTTTGTACTTGGCAGTATCAGTTAACCTTGGTGTCAGGTAGTGTTGTGCCCTGTCTGTCGGTGTAGTGTAAACTGATGGTGTAGATCATGTTTTTCCTTGTATATACTAATGGAAAAATATAATGTCTTCAATCTCCCCCTTTGAAATTAGTATCAAAAATTGATATGTGCATAATACTAAAGTGTTTAGTATGTACACCATGTATATATCCTTGTCATTATATGACTCCCCCTAACTGTATGCATCGGTATAGTATAAGTATATATGTACATGTATACTTGCCTCTATACTATACATTCCCTTTTCTTTTCTCTTTCAAATGACTGACTGTACAAATCATTTCTTCCTTTGATTTCCCCTTTTGTTGTTGATTGTACATATCATTTCCCCCTTTATTTGATACTCATGACAAAAATGTACAACTTATAAGTTGTCAAAAATGTGTAACTTACAATGTGTCAAGAATATGTGAGTGGGTGTTCTTGATATCTTTGAGTAATTTCTGCCATTTTTCTTTTAGGAGTTCTAGTTCCATGTGCTCTAGCTCTATTCTTGCATGCATATCATAAATGTTGTCTAGGACAGACTATTCTAGGGTGGCAATTAGTGCTCTTGCCTCTATCATATGTTGCTGCAATAATGATAGTGTAGGTAAGAGTTGAGGTTGAAGCTATTTACCTCATCTCTGAATTTTGTCTCTGCAATCTGAATGTCTTGTCTTAGCTTTTGAGCTTGCTTGAGCTGCTCATTGTGCAATTATATTTCCTCTTCACTATTCGTGAGAATTTATGCACATGTTTGAAGATCAACATCTATCTGTGTTATCTTGTCGGTACACTCGTTTGTGAGTTGATCAAGCGTGCATAATTTTTGTATTAAGGTTAAAGCTTCTAAAATAACTGGATCTATTTTGCTAACCGGTTCAGAAAGCTTTAGTTTTTGCAATGCCACTTCTTGGCTTATCTTCTCAGCTAACTTGAACTCATATTTATGTTCAATTATATCTTCCATGGCCTTCTTAGCATCTATGTTCTGAGATGTGATTGCATCTATGAGAACTACTAATTGATCAAGCATTGGGGCTATCTGATCAACATCTACATCAGGTACAATTTGTTGAAGTATTCCTTGTGCTACTTCAAGTACCTTTTCCTCTTTGGTGGCTTTTCTCAACTTGTCTTGCATTGCTTTCCTTTCACAAATTCTTGCATACTTTGTCAATTCAGTTGGATCCAATGTCCTAGGATCATAAACTAGAATATCAATGATTTCATCCAGAGTAACTAGATTCTTATGCTTGCTTTTCTTCTTCCTTGAGAATTGTGTGGACGCAGATGTGTGAACTACCATTGCTAGTTCATTTGTCTTTTTAGATGCGCTCGGTGAAGGATTTTTTGATGATGCTTCTTGTGTTTTATGCTCGGGGTGCACTTGTCAGTTTTGTGAAGACATCTCTCCATCAACCTTGGGTGTCTCTACAGATTTCTCTTCTGATTTCTTCTCCTGCTCATCTGTCTTGGCTTCTTCACCTTTTTCTTTCTGCTTGTCCTCTTCTACTTTTTGTGCTTCTTCTTTACTTTGATCAGTAGATTTGTCTTTTTGATCATTGGTTGCAGCTTGCTCTACAGTTGTATCCTTTGGTGCATCATTTTTGTCCTTTGTCTTTGCATCACCCTTGTCCTTGGGTATGCTAGTATCTGTTGCATTAGATTTGGCATTACCTTCTAGCAGATTTATGGCCTTTATTAGCACTGGCATATTATCCTGAGTGCTCACTTGTGTTTCATCTTGATTTGTGTCATGCTCATCAGTATTATCTTGTTGAGCAGTGACATATTCATCTTTTTGAAGTTGATCAGTAGGGTCCATTCACGTGATGTCAATTATTGAAGTGTCTGGCCATATTTCATTAGAAAAATCCATGTCTTTATTTGTCTAGGTCTCCAATTTTTGTTGCATGATTTGATCCTTAAGAGATATAAAAATTACATCATATTCTTTCTAAGGATCTTTATATGAATCATACTGAGTGATATCTTGAATGTCAAGATCATCCATGACTTTGTCTAGGTTAGTTGGCTCGGCATTATCTACATTTTCCAAAGCAATGTGCTTAGGACTTTCCTTATCTTTCTCCTCCTCTATATGAGGTGTGTCAGTGAGAAGTAATTGATTCTCACGACTTGTTGACTCTGCAGGTAGATCTAAGAGTTGTCTCCATTTGGTTTCGGTCATACTATCCGACTCTATAAACTTATCTTCTAGAACTTTGTAAGCTCTAATCTTAGCTACAAATTTACTTGAGTGCTTCTTCATTATTTCCTTGATCTCTTCCATCTTTGATTTGGGAGGCATAAGTGTGAAAAGTACCCTCTCCCTTGCTTCCTTTTCTATGTGAAGAGCATATGACCATTGTTGTGAAATTCTATTACCCAGCTCTTTGGTTATTTGACCTATAAATTCTATTGGTACATATTTAAACTTGACCATTGCCCTTATTATGGCATCTTGTATCTTATTTTGGTCTTTTGGTTCAAGTTTATCCCATTGCCCGATCTTTCTATCAGTCATTGTACCGGTAGTGGCAATTGACTTAGCAATTTCATCAATTGTTCTAGTAAGAAAAATTTTCTTACTTACATCAGGCTCATCCTCTTTGGAATCTTCAATATCAACTTTAGTCCTGACCATTCTTTTCCTCCTCTTGGTGGGTGTTTGTTTCTCTATTTGCTGCTTTGTTTTCTTTGTTGGCTACTTCCTGTTATAGGTCCTCACTTGACCTTTCTTCAGAGGTGTAGTATCTTTTGTTGTTTGGCTCCTTGTTCTTTGTTTCTTTGTAAGAGGTGGAGGTGTATCAGACTTAGTTGCCTTAGAATTTGATTTTTTCTTATCTTGCCCTTCACCGATGGTACCCTATTCATCGATTTCCTCTGTTTGTTCCTCCTCATTAACCGATAGAATATTTTCAAGATTCTTAACCATCTTATTCTTTTTGTTGACAGACTTCTTGATTACTAGGCCTATTTTTATCTTTGACTTGGCCTCTTCATAAGTGCCAAACCTTGGTTGTTTGTTTTCAAGTGGCTCACTGATCAATGCATCAATTGCATTTGTAGATTGATCTATGTTGATTTCATAATTAAGAGGGGCTAACCAAGTTGTACTTGGTACAATCAGTTTTATGTGTTTAAAATCTGTATCCACCATAAAACATATCTCATCCCTATGTTTTTCAATTAGTTTCTCAAGGATCCTCACTCTTTCCATCATCTTTTCCTTGAATTCAAGAAAGTATGTAGTCATCACTGAGTCAAAATTGTCTCCTAGTGACTTGATAAGTTCACTAATTTACAGTTTGATTGGTTTTGTAGTATCCCACTTTACTTTGCCTACAGAAGGAAAGTATTCTTGAAAGTAGAAGAATATACACATGATAAGTGACACAAACTTACATGTGTTAGTCTTTGCAGACCTAATTGTTGTCATGTTCTCATCAACTTGCTTTAACAGGATCTCACACAGATCCATCTGTATTCCCTTTGTCACTATCTTGTAAGTTGTGCTTACTGTTGTAGATGAAATGTTGTTAAGCCTACTTGGCTGAAAGATCTTGTAACCTATTACACATGCACCAAACCTCAGTTCCTCATCGATGATGGTGTTAACCTTAAGACCTTGTTATCCCACATAGCTTTTTTGAGCTTTTCAACTTTTGGCCTAGAAGGATGCTTGTGTGACTTAGGCTTGTCAATTATTGGATAACCAGTTACACACTGAAGGAAATCCTTAGTGATTTTCTTAGGTTGATCTAGCCATAACTTCTAATCATGCATTCTACTAAGTACCAACCTAATCTAGTCAGTTTTAAAAACCCTTAGGAAATATAGGCCATTAGTTATCCCTTTAACCTCTAAGTGTTTTTTATCTTCCTTTAGGTTCCTTTCTACATCACACAGCTTCTGGTAAGCTTGGTCTATCTCTAGATCACCTATTTCAGTGATCTTGCAGTGAATGTAGGACCTTACGTCCTCTATTAGCGAAACCCTAGGTGGAATTTTTGAAAATGTGCTGGATTCATCGGGTTGCAATGCAATATCTAGGCATATCTTGTACTTTTATACCACATAGGTGTTGTTCTTTATCAGCCTAACCATATTCTTCTTATCATTCTTGATCTTTACAGTTCTCTAAGTGGTTGCCATCATTTTTCAAATTTAGGGCTTTCTTGAAAATAACAATAGAGTTCTTTGGTGCGCTCAGTACTTACTTCAATTTGTGAACCTTGTGAATGATCTTTTTGGAGTGTGGTGGATTGATTCAAGGTCACTCTACTATCTTATCTCTTATCACTCTAGTTTTTCTCTACTCTATCTTCTCAAATTGCGTGTGCAAAATGAAGTGCTCCCGTCGAGTATTTATAGACTTTTTCCCTAAGTTTATCATAAATACTCAATGACTCATCAGGTTATGAAGATGAAGTTTGTCAAGAAGACTTCTCACATGACATTGTCAGTGTTGACATGATGCTCAGGATGGCTGTTAAGATTTTTGCTTTCACCGATGGATATCAGTGTATTGTCACGACAACTTTATAACTTTGCTTCCTTACCGATGAGTGTCAGGTTACATTAGCGACTTAGACATTTTATGTGTTGACCGACAATTCTTGGTAAGTGTAGACAGCTCATCCTTTATGTTCACTGATTATTTTTGGTATGTGTTTATCGATGGGGTTGTTTTCTCAAAATTGTGACAAGTAACATAATATGCATCTTTATTCATGCAGATTTTTACTATCGATCAATATGTATAATGGAACTGATGCAAAAGATGACTTGGTGTAGTGCAGTTCCATACTTACTTGTTTAGCTCAAGTGGTGGTGGTGGTGTCATCAGATCCATTGGATGGGGTGTCACCATTTGCATTGCTTGGTCCAACTTCATCATTGCTTGAAGCTTTTCTCCACATTTTGTCTCTAGCCCTCTGGATATCTTCAATGGTGTTTCTATTGGGATATGTGCTTATCTCTATCATTCGGTCTCTGCAGTCTTTCTTGAGATGACCAACTTTATGATAGTGTAAGAATCCCATTCCAGGGTTTGTCCATCCTCTAGACCTTTTGGTCCATGCTCTCATGCAGTTTGTAGAAATGTGACCATATCTATCACATGTTGTACAATTTGTCCATGTACTATAGTCCCATACATATTGATTACTAATTCTTTTTGGTTGATAAGGAGTTTCTTGACCTTTAGGCTTCCATGCTTGCCTTTTCTTTTTCCAACATTCAAGACTTGTGTGCCCATTCATTTTTCATGTAGGACAGTATTTGTCCATGTAGGTTTCCTTCTTTGGTTGATCCATCTTAGACATACATTCATGTGCTTTATGTCCTTTCTTGTTACATTTATAACAAAATCCTATGAACGAAGATGTAGATTTAGGAATACCTTTCATTTTTCCTCTACATACATTTGATGTGTGGCCTTGCTTTCCACAATGATTGCATATAATATTTCTTGGTCTTGGATTTTAATAAACATTCTTTGGATTGGCTTGAGTTGATGATTCTCCATTTTTGGTAAATCCTAGACCGTTGTTGTTGTTGACTCTTCGTTGTCCTTCAAGAAAATCATCCATTCTTTTATTGCTTTCTTCAGTCTTCCTAATAATTTCATTGTGTTGTTGCTGAACTCTAACCTCATTCTTTATTTTTTGATTTTCTTCTCTTAGTTCACCGATATCCTGTACTCTTTCGATGAGTTCTATATTCATTTTTTTTCTTCTTAACTCATAAGAATAATCTGATTTGTAATCTCATGGTGATGCTAATCATGTCTTTGAGTTTATAACTCCTTTTCTTGTAGCTTCTCTATAATCTTCCTCATGTCATCAATAGCTAGTGTTCTTTATGTTTCATCTTGTCTAGAAGAACTCATCACATCAATCATTCTTACCATTTGGGTCTCTTAACCAATTTGCAGCATCTTTATTTTCTCTATCAAATGTTGATTGATCTCCTTTAGATGTGTGATGTTATCTTCTAATGTATCTGATGCATTACTTGTATTTGATCCTGGAGATTCAAAGAAATATGGAATCTCTCCTTCTTGATAATATTTTTCATTGCTCTGAGTTGCCATGCCTTTTCTCTCATCCAATAGATCTCTCATCTTGACTCTTGCTTCTTTATACTGTTCATAGAACATATGAATTTCAAGCTTTTTATTCTCAATATTGTTATCAAGTTTGTACTTCTCCATTGTATGATATTTTCTCTTAAGCCTTTAAGCTTTCCAAGAAGAGAATTAGCTCTGATACCTATTTTTGGGATTAATGGGAAGTAGTACTGAGAGGGGAGGGGTGACTCGATACCTCTAAAACTTTTAACACTTTTCACCTTTCATCATTAGTAATCATTTTTACTGTATTACCGACCATATCTGATGTTATTTCTTATGCATGTAATATTAACTCATAACCTTTAATTGTTTGCAACATTCATAGAAACATTCATGAAAATAATAAACACATAACACAAGATATAATATTTCATAAAACTCTTGTTAGGAAGTAAAAACTACAATGGGGATGGCACCCACAAAACTTCACTATCTGTAGAATGGAAGGGAGCCAGTAAAGGCTTACAATTGATCACTTCTGATGATCTACCCTATTAGGAGTATTAAAGTGGAGACCTGTTAAGATCTACTCTATTAAGAGCTTTTAGAAACACTAATGAAGTGTGTACTTGATTAAGAGATTTACAATAGGACTGTTAAGTCCACCTTCCTTGAAATGATTTCTTAAGTGTACTACACTTGTTAGAATGAGTACAGTATGTTTGACCTAACTGTATGCAATCTATAATTGTTGATCACAGATCCATTAAAGCTCTCATAATATGAATACCACCTGTAGTGATTGATTAATACCATTTCCTGCTTGTCGATAGCCTGTGTTCTTGTTCTTGAAACTGATTTGATCCTTTTTTGTCCTTCTGCATAAATTCTCTTATTTGATCCTTAAATGTTCTCCATGGCTACAATCATCATTGAACAACATGTTCACAATATATTGAGCATCTATTTATACAAGTATTTGACCTATTCTAGAATCACACATTACAATGTTAACTCTTGATCCAAGGTATACAACTTGACCTTGATCCTTTAGTTTGCATGTTTTAAAATAGTTAAAATGATTAAAATAATAATAATTACATTGCTTTCTCCATACATAATGGATTTAAAACAAATCAAGAAGCTAAATATAAAAATTCAGTGATTTATCTGACGTGGAAAGTCAGATCCACTTTCTGTGGGATGTAATTGACTATTGGTTCTTGATCATCGGGTTGAACTGAAAGTTTGACAGTGTTCCTTTGTTGAACTGATTGTCAGGTTCTCTTCATCTCTCGAGTTCCTCTCTTTTTTGTTTTGTTGGGTTGCTCTGTTGGTTACTCATCGGGTTCCTTTGTCCTTTTTGTCATCAGGTAACACTGAATAGTGTTTATTGGGATGCTTTATACTTGGCAGTATCGAGTAACCTTGGCATCGGGTAGTGTTGTGCCCTGTCTGTTGATGTAGTGTAAACCGATGGTGTAGATCATGTTTTTCCTTGTATATACTAATGGAAAAATATAATGTCTTCACACTCTTCAAAGTGTCTTTCAAAGTTGATCTTGCCAACATTTCCATCCACAACATACATTCTTCTTATCCTCACATTCCTTATCCAACACATAATTTCCATCTTTCCATCCCTCATATCCAATCTAAGGCATAAAACCTTTACCACCATCTACCCTTATCCTCCATATGTTTCCTTTATTATCACCTTAACAATATATTTGATCATCCTAGCCATATTCATGGTTTATTATAGCATATCTTTTAGAAGAGCATTGTCCAAAGAGCCAGATATTGGACAAATATTGAAAAATGAAACAAAAAAAAGAGAAAAAGTGCCTTGGTAAAAACCTAGTAAAACAGGCGCCTTGGTAGCAAAAGTAAAGAGAAATAAATCTTTCCTATGGTGAAAACCACTTCTTGTGGCACCTTGGACATGTACCATGATGAAAACCTGGCAAAGAGGCATCATGCATATTTCCTTCTTCTTACACTCTACACTTGATGGAAAGTTTCATCCATGTTATCCTCCATATTCCCTATCCAACCATTTATCTCACTCACATCCATATTCATTATTTCACCTTAGATCTTGACAAGGTTGAACATATCCATGAGCATCAGGTATCTGGACATCCATTTCCTTCCTATCATGATCTTGATTATCCCAAATCTACCTTCATTATTCATCAACAATCTTTCCACAATCCAAAATCATCCCCTCATAGCCTCCATCACCCCTTTATCTTGATTGTTCTATCATATCCACATCTTACCCAAATTGAACCATTGGTCTTGATCGTAAATGAAGGACATAAAGTGCAAAATTTGTTATCAAAATCTTCTTGACATGTCCACTCTTTTGGACCACTCACTTTCATGACATCAGGTCATTATCCTACATGATATCTAGCACTATGTCATTGACTTCCATTGTTTATCCAAAAACATGCTTCACATTGCTATATCATTTTTCCTTAGCTTGGGTAATCTTGAGGAGATGGTCCTACGGGTCACATTTGCATGTTTCATCCATCGTGACCTTTCAATTTCTAATCCATCAGCTTTCAAATCCATCCTTCATGTCCTATACCTTTCTAGACATTGGAGGTGAACCAAGGTGATCTTTTTTGAGAGATGGTAAAAAAAAAATTTAAAATTTAAAAAAAAAAAAAAAAAAACTCTAAAAATCCAAAAACATTAAAAAATCCAAAAATCTTTCATAAAGTCTCTAAGGTACACTTGCATAAACTAAGATTTTGTCACATACTAGGTTTCATTTGCCCAAGTTTTTCACATGGTCTCATTTTTCACTTGGGGGCAAAGCATTGGTTTTGATACCAACGGATTCAATAATTGCTACTTTTTGGTCACATGTTAGAAGAGAATTTCAGAACTTTAGAGGAGATATATTTTTGAATCTTTGATGAATATCATTGTCCAAACCAAGCATTCGATCTTGCAACTTGATCCTTGAGCTTCATGACCTTATTATCAGGATTAAAATTTGACAAAACCTAAATGATCAGAATGCATGGAATTCTACTGAAAATCTTGATACAATGAAAAATAGTTTAAGTTTTTGATGATGTTCATTGAATCATATTCTTTTAGCTAATCAATGATGTTTAGACTAGATTGGCGATGATGAAAGCATGACATTTTTCTTGATTTTTGTGTTACTATTTTACAATTGATTCCTTGAAATATGCAACTTTGTCTCATAAAATGACCATCAAAGAGCCATCAAGAACATTGTGCATATGGAAGGAATTCAATATTTGTCTATTTACGCAAAAGGATTCCTTGGTTATTTAGATCTTCCATATCCTAAATACCAAAATCCACTTGCAACATTGAATCCTATGAAACCGATATTCATACTCCCATAGTTGATTATTCAACTACTCAGGGTTATACTAGTTTCCCAATTGTTACAAAAGTGATGAAAGTAGTATTCATATTATCATGATGTGGTCAGTGATGATTATACTTGCTCCTAGTTCCACAATGGTCAATGATGAAACTATATCTCTATTGAATTTCTTTCGCAAAAATCTAGTGACAGTTAGTTGCATTGCATGAAATTCATATAGATTAATCTTGCATTATAGTTGTTATGGGATTTTCCTTAATCAAGTGGGTGGAAGTTAATCATGATTACATCATTAAATGTCTGATCCATCAAATTTATCAATGCTACATCAAGGATATCATCAATATACATCTTCTCACCTAGGGGAAACCTCACCATCTAATCAACTAGGGGAAACCTAATTCTCTTCATTACCTGTACCTACATCTTCACCTTAATCATATCAAAATGACCCTATATATCAGCCTCTCCCCATTAATCTTCCCATCAAATCCAATCAAATCAAATATCAATTAGTCAAATCATCCAATTGATCATTTGAAGTCAATCATTTATCCTATCATCCATTTCCTCATCTTGAGCTTATCAAATTATCTAACTCTAGATCTTGAGGAAGTAAAATCAATCCATTTGTTCTTCTCTCTAGATCTTGATAGTGAATTATTAGTTTATCCAATCAATCCATCAACCTACCTATCCTATCTGGTTGACATCAACCAAGTGATTCCGACTGACATCAAGTGATATCCAAACATCATCAACATCTCTAAAACATCAACAAGATTTTCTCAATCATACCTATTGGCATCAAATTCTCTCATAACCAAGGCATTTTGAAATTGATTTTATCAGGAAATGAATCTCAATTTCCCACACTCAACCAAATCATCCAAACATCATCTACATTCATTTCCCAAGTGGGCATTATATCTACAGCATATCAGGATCAAGGATTCATATCGAGTCTTCTTTTTAAATCAAGGGAAATGTCCTATTAATTAAATCTGCATCAAACATCAATCTAAATATGGTGGATTGAAATTTCAAAACATCATCAGTGGGGAATTTTGCGCCTTTTTCAAATCAAGGTATTGCATCAGGGTTTCAAATTAAGTTTCACATCTTGGATCAAGTTATCATTGAATCAGGTTATCAATCAATCAAGTTTTGTATCAATCAATCAATCAGGCATCGAATCATTGATCAAGACAATAAATTTTCTTTGAACTAATTCACTTCGCACATCAATTTAAAGAGGGGCATTTGTAGATAGCTAAAACTGGGCAGGTGCTCTCTAATCAAGCAAATCTGCAAATCTAAGCAAAATGCTCTAAATCTCATCAAAATGGATCAAATCAATTCAAATGGACATTTATTAAATAAAATTGTGATAACTCAATTAAATAAAAGGATCAATTAACAAATGACATCAAATGATTAAATATAAGCCTAAAGGGATTTATCAAACTATATAATTTATTTTAATCAATTAATTGTATAGTTTAAATAAAAAATAAAATCTAACCTATTCTCCTACATGGAAAATTTAATTAATTGAATGAATTAAATAAATCCTATTATCTTTAAACATTAATTTGAGGAACCAATGAGAATTGAGAAAGCAAAGCACATGGATCACTCCAAATTTGCAATCTCAATCACTCATTTTGAAATTTCAATCTCAATCACTCAAATTTGTCTCTTTGTCCCAACCTTTGAGACAAACATTTAAATTGTCCCCCCATTTGAAACCATTTGAAAGCCTCTCACTCAACCAAGTCTTGATCATGATCAATTGACTCTACCCCTACACTTTGGAAAATCCTATAAATACAGGCCATTTTGAAAGCATAAGCATATCCTATAAATTTGAATGCAAAGCATCTAGACTGTAGCCATTTTCATAGAAATTGAGAGCCTTTCAAAGCATATCAAAGCATAATTGATCATCTTGCATAGACATTGAGAGAATTTTAATTCATAATTTGAAGCAATTGAAAGAATTTGAGAGTTAGATTGGCATATCTTTTATCATTTTCTCATTCGAGGACTGTCATTAGTAGAGATTAAGGCTGAGAGCTCTATTAACATGCTTAGATACAAATCCATGGGATGCTTATTGATTTTTTTGCAATTATTAGTTTAAATTGTCTTTATTATTCCATAGGATTGCTCATAAATAAACTAATATCATGAAGGTGTATTTCATTCACACAGAACTGTACTTGGAAATATCACTGGTGTTTGCCTCAAATCTCCAACTGTGCATTGAATAAACTTGCATGATCATAGATGTAGTTAAATATAACTCTGTAGATACTTCCTGTAAGATCACATCATCTAAAACCTTCAGATTATCACCACACACTTATATCATCATCTCAGACTATATAATCACCGATAAACTAGACACTAAGAAATATCATTGCTAAAACATCATCATTGTTATCTATGATCTATCTTGTAAAGTAGAATTGTTTCCATTAATGAAACCACTACGTCATTCACCACATGATCTAGGATATGATCATCTTCATAATATTCCATCAATCTCCCCCTTTGGCATGATGGAAAAACTTATAAAAATTTGCTAAGTGTTTGACTAAGCAATACAAAAATATACAAGTACATAGAAAAACTTTAGCGTTACTCCCCCTATGGTAGTAACAAATAGATCAAGAAACCATAATAGATCATACCATATCTATATTTTACCCTCATACAAATTACAACCAAATGTTTTACTTATTATCTTCTCCCTGACTAGACTACTCGATCTACTCCCACTAACTATCTTCTCTCCCTTTAACAAAAATGACAAAGGTGGAACAAAATTTGTATTAAGAAAGTAGCATATACCTATTACAATCTACTAAATACATCACCAAAATTGGTCTTTAAGACATGTAGATCAGTTTCCATATCTTTTGTGAGATGTTCAGTAATCACTATCTGACTGGTTAATAGATAGGCTATCTCCTCCAATGCATCCACTATACTCATATCAGGTAAATTTGATATCACTATTGCATCTTTGATGCCTTTCTACAAAATTCCCAACTTTGGTAAGTAGACTCTGCAATTCTAACAATACTAATACCCTTTTCTCTTACTCATTTTGATAATTTTTGAGCTTATGATTAATACTTCTTATTGATGCTCCAAAACTTGTAATCGAATCTTTCACTGTATCAAAATTTCCTACTAACTTATGTATCTCCTATTGAGAATCTACTCATTTTTTCTCAAGATCCTTCAAAAAGTGTGAGAAATGAGAAGTAGTAAGAATCTTACCACCTTCTATCAATGCTTGTTTCACTTTGTTAGTCTCAACTTTCAATTTCCCTATGTGAAGTGCAATCATCTAGATTAACTTTGTTGATTTCTTTATTTCATAGTCCTTCTCTACCTTTATTGCTACTGCATCCTCTAGACTGTTTATTTTTTCACTTGTAGTTGTTACTAATTGATCCAATTGTTCAATGGGTTCAATCTTCTTGTTGTGGCTATACAACACACACCCCATTTTGGCCACTTGGCCTACAGAGGACCCCCTTTTTTGGGTCTTTCATCCTTTTGGGTGGTTTGGAATCCTTAGGGTAAACCTGGCTAGGTACTTGGTGAGTCAAATTGTGTGCCTTAGGTGTGCTCTCAATAGTTGGATGCCAATTTGGGTTCCCGGTTGGTTTTTCTTCCTCCCATTTTTCCTCTTTCCTTCCAAGGTCAGCTTTAGGGTTAGTTTTTGTTAGTTTTTGTTGAAGTCCACTTTGGACTTAGTCTTTTTTCCCTTTTTGGATATTTGGAGTTGTGAGGTTACTAGGACCCCCGCAACCCCAAAAGCTTGAACTTTTGATGACCTAAAAATAACACCTCACAAATAGCTTTCATAGACTTAACCAGTCTTTGTACCTTTGAGTTCATTAGATTTTTGGCCTCTAGACCTCTGAAAGTGTTACAAAAATCTAAAACTCTTATTTTCTTATTGTTAGCCACAATATCAGGTTTTCAAACTTTCACAATCTGTGTATCCTTTTGGACTCGAAGGTTTGAAAAGTCTAGTATGCTCAAAATCATATGTTTTTTAGTAGTTTTTTGCCACTTTTAAGGTTTTTTTCTATGTTTTAGTAATTTTCATTTTTGGAGGTCTTTAGGGAATTTTGCGGCCTTGAATATGCATGAAGGACTAGCCATTAGCTTCATCCTTCAGGGAATGAATCTAGACCTCTTAGAGACCTTTTTTGGCAAAGTAAACAGTTCACAATTCTGAGCTATGGGCAAGAATTTATGACTTCTCCAAGTAGACCTAATTTTGTGTATAATGTTTTGATAGTTTTGGTAGTTTTTCTAGTCCAAATTTGTAATTCGGGTCATAATAAGAGTGGTGGCTTAAAGTAGTTTCTTGTTCTGAATAATATGTTGCTAACAACTTCATTTTCGTATAGGATACAAAGATGTCAACTCCTCAACTAGTGAAAAGAATGCTAGAAAACACATCAGCTATACCAATGAAGTACCATTTCAAAGGATACCACACCCCTACTAAGATGGGAAATTTCCACAGTGAGATTGCTTACACAGACATAGGTCATGACTATATTCCATAGGAAACATCCTTCAACAACTCAAAGCAATGATTGCTACATGTCAACAAAGAAAAATATTTGCAAAAAATGTTCCAATTTAAAGAAAATCATGAATGGCATTGAAGAAGTCCAGAAGTTTGAAGCATGCCTTTCTAGGTTTAGGAAGAGGCAACAAGGGAAGTTGAACTTTATGGAGCTACCCAATTTTGATGAAGTCCAAGAAGTTGGAAAGAGATTATGCAAAGGTCATCCCAGGATCCTGCTAGTGGACTTAGCCATTTTTCAATCATGAGATTTTTAGAGTTTTAGTGGTGTCCACAACCCCGTAATTCCTAAACCAAGTCTTTTGGACTTAGCAATTTTTCATTCATGAGATTTTCAGAGTTTTGAAGTTTTAGAGGTGTCCACAACCACAAAATTCCTAAACCAAGTCATTTTGGACTTAGCCATTTTTCAGTCATGAGAATTTTGGAGTTTTGAAGGTGTCCACAACCCCAAAAATCTAGGGGTCATCAGATTTCCAGACTTGGCCAATTTTTGGAGTTGCATTTTTTTGAGGTCCACAACTCTAAAATTCCTGGGCACACATTTTTCAATCGCATTTTTCATAAAAGATAATTTTGGGGTATATTGCATGCAGATTGGAGTTTTTTTTTGCAATTAAAGGGGTCTTCTATCAGTTTCATATCAGAAGACCAGTTAGATCCATGCATTTTGGGCATGAACATCAAAGAGAAGATCAAACTGCATGCAAGAAGAAAAAGAAATGATGGGACTGCAGTTTGATTTCCTTCATTCTAGGGGCTGATTCTAGTTCGATTTTGCATGTATTTGATGTATACATAGATGGAAATCTGTGCAAACTTGTTAGAAATCAATTTAGGAGTATTTTTTCATTGTTAAACTCTAAATTTAATTAATTTTCACCATTTTTCTGTAGACAAAACCCTAGCTACGGGTTTCTAATTTCTAAGTTGAAGCACTATATATGTGATTACATAGATGTAATTACGGTGGGATTTTTAATACAATAAAGATATATGCTATTGGTGCTTCATTCGTGATGTGAATTTTTCTGCTATCTATGCAAAATTGTGAATGCGGGCATACTTGTTCATATATTTCAAAGAGTTAACTGTGTTTAATGTGTATGAATATACAATCAATTAAATTGGAGTTTGTTGTTATTATTTCATCTTATTGTGACGAATGATTGGAAATATTTTTTCTATTGGTTTAAAGATAAATCTATCTCATGTGTGCATGTATCTAGTAGCTTCATGATTTGATAGATTTTGGAAAATATTACATTTGGGTAAAGTTCTTCAAAAGATTGCATCTGTTGAACAAGGAATTGTGAATTTATCTGATTCATATTTTGTGGGTTTTCATCTTCTCATCATTTAATTCATAAGCTATTGGGATTAATGGGAAGTAGTACTGAGAGGGGAGGGATGAATCAGTACCTCTAAAACTTTTAACACTTTTCACCTTTCATCATTAGTAATCAATCTTTATTGTATTACCGACCATATCTGATGTTCTTTCTTATGCATGTAGTATTAATTCATAAAATTAATTATATGCAACATTCATAGAAATATTCATGAAAGGAATAGACACATAACACAAGATATGATATCACAGAAAACTCTTGTTAGGAAGTGAAAATTGTGGTGGGGATGACACCCACAAAACTTTACTATCTGCAGAATGGAAGGGAGCCAGTTAAGGCTTACAATTTGATCACTTATAATGATCTACCTTGTTAGGAGTATTAATGTGGAGACCTGTTAGGATCTACTATGTTAAGAGCTTTAGCAACACTGATGTAGTGTGCACTCGGTTAAGAGATTTATAATAGGACTTTTAAGTCCACCTTCCTTGAAAGGATTTCTTAAGTGTACCCCACTTGTTAGAATGTGTACAATATGTTTGACCTGACTATGTGCAATCTATAATTTCTGATTACATATCCATTAAAGCTTGCAGTATATGAATATCATCTATAGTGATTGATTAATACATTTTCCTGCTTGTCGGTAGCCTTTTTTCTATTCTTGAAAACTGATTTGATCCTTTTTTGTGCTTCTATATGAATTCTCTTGCTGATCCTTAGATGCTCTTAGTGGCTACAAACATCATCAAACAACATGTTCATAAATGATTGGGAATCTATTTATACAAGTTATTTGACCTATTTTAGAATCATGCATTACAATGTTAACTCTAGATCCAAGGTATACAACTTGACCTTGATCCTTTAGTTTGCATGTTTTAAATCAGTTAAACTGATAAAAACAATAATATTTACATTGCTTTTCCCTCAAGTAATGGATTTAAAAAAAATCAAGAAGCTAAATATAAAACTTCAGTGATTTATCTGATGTGGTCAGTCAGATCCACTTTTTGCAGGATGTAACTAACTGTCGGTTCTTGATCGTCTGTGTGAACTGAAATTCTATCGGTGTTCCTTCTTTGAACTAATCATGAGGTTCCCTTCAACTATCGGGTTCCTTTTGTCCTTTTTTTCATCAGGTAACACTAAATAGTGTTCGTCAGGATGCTTTGTAGTTAGCAGTATTGGTAACCTTGGCATTGAATAGTGTTGTGCCCTGTCTGTCAATGTAGTATAAACTGATGGTGTTTATCATGTTTTTCCTTGCATATACTAATGGAAAAATATAATGTCTTAAATCTCCCCCTTTGAAATTAGCATCAAAAATTGATTATGTGCATAATACTAAAGTGTTTAGTATGTACACTGTGTATATATCCTTGTCATTATATGACTCCCCCTAACTATATGCATCGGTATAGTATAAGTATATGTACATGTATACTTTTCTTTGTATTATACATTCCCCTTTTTGTTCTTTCATCTTTCTAATGACTGAATGTAAATATCATTTCCTCTTTTTATTTCCCTCTTTTACTAATTGACTGTACATATCATTTCCCCCTTTTCGATAATCATGACATAAATGTACAACTTATAAGTTGTCAAAAATGTGTAACTTACAGAGTGTCAAGAATGTGGGAGTGAGTGTTCTTGATATCTTCGATCATTTTCTCCCATTTTTCTTTGAGGATTTCTAATGCCATGTGCTCTAGCTCAATCCTGGCATGCATATCATAAATGTTGTCTAGGACAGACATTTTTGGTGTGGCAATAAGTGTTCTTGCCTCTATCATATGTTGTTGCATTAATGTGAGAGTAGGTAAGAGTTGAGCTTGAAGCTCATTCACCTCATCTCTGAACTTGGTTTCTGAAATCTGTATATCTTGTCTCAGCTTCCTAGCTTTCTTGAGTTGTTCATTATGCAATTTGATTGCCTCTTCACTGTTTGTGAGACCTTGTGCACTTTCTTGATGATCAGCATCAATTTGTGCTATCTTATCGATATACTACTTTGTGATTTGATCTAACGTGTGTTGGGATTATTGGAATGATGTACTGAGAGGGGAGGGGTGAATCAGTACCTCTAAAACTTTTTATGTGGGTGGCCCATTAACCTTTGTGTCATCAGATTTGTATATTCCTATCTATCTATTCATCTTTCCTTATGTATGTGAAATCATAATATAAGCTCTTTGCATGTGTAAACATTCAAGAAACATACATGAAAGTAAATAACACATAACACATGATATGATATCGCAGAAAACTCATGTTAGGAAGTAAAAACTGTGGTGGGGATGTCTACCCACAAAACTTCACTATCTGCAGATAAGAAGGGAGTCGGTTAAGGCTTACAATTTGATCACTTCTGATGATCTACCTTATTAGGAGTATTAGAGTGGAGACTTGTTAGGATCTACTTTGTTTGAAGCTTTAGCAACATCGTTAGGCATGCACTATGTTAAGAGATTAATCAAAGACCTATTAAGTCCACCTTCTACAAAAGGATTTCTGATGTGATGCACTTGTTAGAATGTAACTACCATATAAATGTTGATCTGATAGTATAAGCAATCTCTAATTGCTGATAACATATCATGTAAATCTTACAATGTATATGTAATCACCTTGAGTGATTTGAATAATAACTTGTCTCTACTCGTCGGTAGCCTTGTCTGTGTTCTTGATAACTAATATAATTTGTTTCTGAACTTTGCATGAATTCTCTTCTACTGCTTAGATGCTCTCCATGGCTACAATCATTTTTCCAAGTTACTTCATGTCTCCTATTACAAATGATTGAACATCTATTTATACTAATTTCTTGGTCTATTCTTGATTCACACTTTTCAAATTAACTCTAGATCCAAGGTTTACAACTTTACCTTGATCTTTAGTTAGTTATGTTTTAGATCCATTAGGATGCTTTAAAACATTTACAATATGCTTGCTTGACCCTCAAGTAAAGTTTTAAAACAAATAAAAAATCTATAGATAGAATTACAATGTTTTATCTAACGTGTAAAGTCAGATCCACTTTTTGCGGGTTCTGTAACTAACTGTCGGTTCTAATGGTCAGGCTGCTCTGTCAATCTGTCGGTTTTCTTTCATTCTTTTTTCTATGGGTTTTCTACTTCGTCAGTGTCCCTTTATTGAACTATTTTTCAGGTTCCTTCCTTTTCTACTATGTTAGTAATGTTCACAAAATTGTACCATCAGTAATTTCCTTTATGCTTTGTCATCGGTTGAACACTAGTCAGTGTACATCGGGCAATTCTATACTTAGTATTTTCATGATAGACATTGTTCTCTTGTCAGGTATGCTTGTTGTCTATCGGTTATGCCTATACCGATGACCTTTATCATGTTTTTCACTTAAGTATACTAATGGAAAAACTTAATGTCATCAATCTCCCCCTTTGACATTAGTATCAAAAACTGATATGTGCAACATACTTGATGTATTAGTATGTACACCTGTGTATACTTCTGTAATACCCACCTCTTGGTTTGCTTTTTAGTTTCAGTTGTCGATCTCATGTAGGGATTTTCATGTATGTGTGGTTTATTTCAGATGGATTAGAGGACATTTATGTATCACATTTCGGTATGTTATTGATTCATTGCTTAGAGTGTTATATCGCCTATTTGCATATGATTTATGGTTATTTCATGATGTTGATGTATATGTTAGGATGTCATTTTGATTATGGTTTTTTGACAATACTGACCCTATAGTTATATGCACATGGATCATTTGTATGTTTTGTGTTACTATTTGACGTGCTTGATATGGTATGGGATAGAGTCGTAGTTACTTGCTTCGGCGGGATCCACACGATAAACTAGTTTCGACCATTGGTTTCTATATTATATGCATGTATACTCGTCTTTGTGATGACAGGTTTGTAGGTACCGGGCTACGTCTTCCCTGAATTGGTAGGAGTGAGCATGCCCTATCGCAATATCTCAATGGTAAGAGAGGGGAGATAGTATTCAGGTCCAAATCCACACC
>MU225720.1:8497488-8513729 GCA_018584345.1 Thuja plicata
TATCTTGCTTAAGTGATTCTACGTCAAGGAACCCTCGAGGATTGTTATCTATGTATGAGTTGATTCTTATGTGTATGTCATGTATCTCATTGCTTCCGCATTGTTATCATTGTTGTTTGTAAACATTGAAAAAAAAAAAATTATTCCGTGAACTTAGTGTCGTGTTTAGGTTAAGTTCCCCTGGGTTCCCTGGCGAGGCATTACAACTTCTTCCTTAGTCATTTTTTTTTTAGTCATGAAATGACTCCCCCTATGCATATATCGGTAAGTGTAAGTTTATGTACATATCTATTTTTACATATCTATCCTTATTGTACATACAACATACATATTCTTATCTCCTTTTGCTAATGTAGTATATTGTACATATGTACTATACATTCCTCCTTTTTTGATAATGAGGGAAAAGGTACTTACAACTTGTCAAAGATGGAGAGTGTGAGGCTTTTATTTCCTCCATCATCTTCTCCCATTTCTCCTTCAAATTTTCAAGAGCCATGTGCTCAAGTGATATCCTTACATGCATGTCATAGATGTTGTCTACCACAAACATCTCTGGGGTTGAGATCAGATTTCTTGCATCTGTTATGTGTTGTTGTAGAGTGGTGAGGTTTTGCAATATGTGAGCCTAGAGCTCGGTAACCTCATTTCTAAACTGTGTCTCTGCATCCCATATCTCTTGTCTTAATGGGTTTACCTCTATGATCTTTTCATGATGCAATTTTATAGTGTTTACATCAGAGGTTAAACTTTGTACACTAACTGTCAGATCTGAATCTAGCTGGGACAGCTTTTCACTATTCTCCTTTGTGAAATTCTCAAGTGTGCACAATTTTTGAACTAAGGTAATAGCTTCTACAATCATAGGTTCTAATTGAATTTCTAATTCAGAGAGCTTTACATTATTCTCTGCCACTTCTTGGCTGATCTTCTCAATGAGTTTGTGTTGATACTTCTTATCTGCCCGTTCTTCCATTGCCTTCTTTGCATCTACATTTTGATTGGTGATGACATCGATAAGAACTAAAATTTGTTCCATGACTGATATGTCATCTTCAACTTTTGTATCAGGAACAAGTTGATGTAGTTTATCCCTAGCTTTATCAAGTGCTTGGGCTTCCCTATGTGCCTTTTTCATTTTCTCTTGAATTGCTTTTCTCTGACACATCACTCCAAACTTTTGAAGTGCTTTAGTATCTAAAGTAGATACATCCCACTTGGGTATTTCAATTACCTCATCAAGTGTTACATCCAAGATGTATTTCTTCATTACCTTCTTCTTCTTCTTCTTTGGTTGGGACACAGATTGGTGAACTACCATTTTTAGATCTTGAGATTGGATTGATTTGGTTGGTGAAGTTCGAGAAGATGAAGCTTCTTGTTGCTTCTGTTCAGAGTCCACCTAGTGGTTTTGTGAAGATGTCTCTTCATTGACCTTGGGTGTATCAACAGGTTTATCATCCTTTTCTTTCATGCTCTCATCTTGCTTAAATTCTTCACTCTTTTCTTTTTCTTCATCCTTTCTCAATGTTTCATCTATTTCAGTATCTTCTCCTTTGTCTTTTTTAGGAGACACCTTTTGTTGAGTGTCGGTTGCATCCTTCATCTCTGTATCTATATCTTTTTGAGTGTCTGATGCATCTTTATTTTCATCATTACCTATGTCCTTGGGTATATCATCATCTCTCTTAGATGAATTCTCCTGACTTGATTTAATATCAATAGCCTGTATCAAAATTTTCATGTTAGTCAGTGTATTGACCTCTGCAGTGCTAGTAGGTGTATTCTGTTCGTCGATATCACCCTATGAAATATTGATATCTTCATCTTTCTACACCTCTTGTGCAGGGTTTTTTCCTATAGTGTCATTGATGATGTTATCCAACCATGTTTCATCATTGATATCTTTAGTTATGTTACCTTTATTGTCAATTCTTCTTTGGTAACCTCTTATTCATTACTCAAGTCAATATGAATTGGACTTGGTGGAATTTGGCTTTCTTCACTCTGAGTCTTGTCAAGAGTAGTGTCGGGCCATACCTCATCTATAACTTCAGTATGTTTGGGGCCTTCTTTATCACTCTCTTCTTTTTCCAATTCCGCTGATGATTCACCCTGTACATCTTTGATGATGATGTGTTCTTTCTCTGGGCTAGCTTCCTTAGTGGGCTTGTTGAGTATCTTGCACCACTTTTGAATGCTATCTTGATCTAGCTCAATTAGCTTCCCCTTGAGAAATTTGTATGCTCTCATTTTGGGTGAGAACTCCTTTTCATACTTTTTCATCATTTCACTTATCTCTTCCTTCTTTGAATCAGAAATCATAAGAGTAAAAAGTACTCTTTCTCTTATCTCTTTTTCCTAATGTAGTGCAAATGTCCATCTTGCAGACAATCTCGCTGATAGTTCCTTGGGAACATCATATTCTGAGAATTGTAGTGGAACATAATGGTGTTTGCACATTTTAGCTATTATAGCTTCTTCAATTTTGTTTTGATCCTCTGGATCAAATTTCAACCATTTCCTAATTTTAGGATCAGAAAAGATGGTGATTCTGAGATGTTTTAACATATTTCATCAATTGTTTTTGGAATCAAGGGTTCTTTCCATTTTTGCACATTTATGTCAGCTTCATCCATAGATGAGTCTTCTAGATCTTCTCTAGTTCTTGTCAACTTCCTCCTTTTGGTCTGTATTTCTTTTGGTGAGATTGGTTTCCTCTTATAGGTTCTCACTTTTCCTTTCTTCAGCGATGAAGGAGTTGCTTCCTTTGCAATTTTGCTTCTTGTCCTTGAAGTGGCTGTTGTTCTTGATCTCTTAGGTGGAGGAGGAGGTGGTGAATCTAACTGTGTACCCTCTGAGTCATTCTTTTCTGTATCTTCAGTGATAGGTTACTGGCCCTCTGTTTGTTCCTCCTTTCCTTTTGTTTCCTCTTCACCTTCTTCAGTAACTGCAAATTTCTTGGTTAAGTCTTTTATTATCTTATTCTTCTTTTTTACAATTTTATTGACATTAAGATCTATCTTGATCTTTGGTTTGGCTTCTTCATAAGTGCCAAATCTTTCTTGCTTGTTGTCCACTGGTTCATTCAATAGTTCCTTGATGCACTTAGTATCTTGTCTTATTTTGATCTCATATTCTAATGGTGATAGCCAAGATTTTCTAGGTACTACTAGTTTGATATAGGTAAAGTCAGTATCTACCATAAAACATATGTCATCCTTGTGCTCTTCTATCAAACTCTCAGGTATCCTTGTTCTAGCTTGCATCTTTTCCTTAATACCTTTGAAATATTCATTCATTAGGTCATCAAAATTTGTTCCTAATGACTCTATATGCTCACATATCTATATGGCTACAGGTTTGCTTGTGTCCCATACTACTTTTCCTATGGAAGGAAAGTTTTCTTCAAAGTAAAAGAATATGCACATAATTAGAGAACCAAACTTACAAGTGTTTGTCCTTGAAGACCTTATGGTGTTCATGTTCTCCTCAAGTTGAGTTAACAGTATTTCTGCAAGATCCATCTTCTTTCCTTCTTTGATGATCTTGTAGCTTGTGCTCATAGCATTGCTTGCTATGTTGTTCATTCTGCTAGCCTACAATATTTTGTATCCTACCACACATGCACCGAACTTGAGTTCCTCGTCGGTGATAGTGCTAACCTTGAGACCTCTCTTGTCTGATTTTACACCAGTTAGCTTTTCCACTTCCTTCAAGGATGGGTGCTTGTGAGCTTGTGTCTTATCGGTTGTGGGATATCCAGTAACCACATGAATAACATCTTTTGTTATTTGTTTTGGCTCATTAAGCCATAATGTCTGGTTATGCATTCTACTGAGAACTATCTATATCCATTTAGTCTTAAAAACCCTGGGAAAATATAATGCATTCGTCAGACCTTTCACTTCCAGATGTTTGTGCTCTTNTCTTGTTTTAGGCTTCTAGCTTCATCACATCATGTTGTATAGGCATTGTCTAGGTCTAGATCTCCTAATTTTGAGATCTTGCAATGAATATAGGACCTTACATCCTCTACCAGCAAAACCCTAGGTGGGATTCTAGAGAATGCTCCAGAATCATCAGGTTGTGATATAATTTTTGGGTGCAACTTGTATTTAGGTTCAACACAAGTGTTGTTTCTAATAAGATTGATCATTTTCTTCTTATCTTCTTTCGATTTTTCAATTCTTCAAGTAGATACCATTGTTTTCAAAAATTGAGGGCTTTCCATAACTTTAAACAGTGCAGTCAGTGAATGTAGGTACTTACTGAATCTCTGTGATCACTCATGAATCCTTTGAGTTGTGTTAAAATCTTGCTAAGGTCGCACTTTGATATGTTCTTCAATCACTTTTCTTAGCTCTGCTTGCTTGCTCAAAAATTGTTGGTGCAAAATGAGTTCTTCCATTGTGCTTTTTTATGTTTTGTGCCCTAAGTTTTCATTAATGCCCAACAACTCGTCGGTATACAAAGACTGAGTTTGTCAGTTGAGGCATAAATAACATCTTCGGTGTAGGTGCAAAGATTTAGGGTTGCTAGCAGCTTTGGTGACTTCACCGATGATTTTCGGTAAAATGGCGACGACAACTTCTATCGGCTCAAGGATCACCAATGTCCATAAATTTACACTTAGTGACTTGGATTTTTTGTAATGACTGATACATTTTGGTAAGTAAAATCAAATTTTATGTGTGTGTTCATCGATGCTAATTTGTTCCCATTAACTGATGGTTGTTTTTCAATAATATTACAAGTAACAATATAGTGCATCTTCAATAATGCTAATTTGTCTATATGATCAATATGTAATGGAACCGATGCATAATATAACTTGTCATAATGCAATTCCATACTTACTTGTGCAACTTAGTTGGAAATGGTGATGCCACCAGATCCATTGGATGGGGCGTCATCATTTGCATTGCTTGTTCCACCACCTTTAGTGTTTGTAGCTTTTACCCAAATCTTATTTCTCATCTTCTTGATGGCATCAATGGTGTTTCCATTGGGATAAGTGCTTGTTTCTATCAGTCGATCTTTGCAATCTTTTATCACATGTCCAACCTTATGACACTGTAAACATGCCATACCTGGATTGAACCATCCTCTTGGTATTTTAGTCCATTTTATCATACAGTTGGCAGATATATGACCATACCTTCCACATGCTGTGCAATTTACCCATGTTTTATAGTCCCAAATATATGAGTTACCGACTCTTGTTGGTTTGTAGACATTATCAGGTTCTTTTGGTGTCCATGCTTTCTTGTTCTTTTTCCAGCACTCCTGATGTGTATGTCCATTTATTTTGTAGGTAGGACAGTGTTTGTCTATGTAGGTTTCCTTCTTTGGATTTGTCACCTTGGATCTACATTCAAATGCCTTGTGTCCTTTCTTGTGACATTTATAACAATTACCAATGAAAGTAGATTGTGATTGAGAAATACCTTTCATTTTGTTTCTGCAAATGTTTGAGGTGTGGCCTGGTTTTCCACAGTGATTGCATGAAAACTTCTTGATTTTTGGAGTTGCATAAATATTCCTTTGATCTGATTGATTAGATTATTTTCTATTTTCGGTGTACCCTATTCCTGTGTAGTTGTTGACTCTTCTTTGTCCGTCAAGGAAATCATCCATTCTTTTATTTCTATCTTCAACTTTCTTGATTAATTCATTGTGTTGATTCTAAATTTTGAATTCATGCTTTAGCTTCTCATTCTCTTCCCTTAGCTCACCAATGATCTATATTCTTTGAATGAGTTCAATATTTAATCTATTTGCCTCTTGACTCATAAGAATAATCTGGTTGGTAATCTCATGGTGATGATCAGTAAGTCTTTGAATCTCTGATTATTTTTCTTGTAGCTTCTCTGTAATTTTCCTCCTATCATCAATAGCCAATGTTCTTTTTGATTCAGATTTTCTTGAATCATTCATGACATCAATAATTTTTACCATCTGGGTCTCTTGACCAATTTGCAGCATCTTGATTTGCTCTATCAGATGTAGATTGACTTCTTGTACACTTGTGATTTCTTCTACTAATGTGTTCGATGCTTTTCTTGTAGTGGATTTAGCTGAGTTGAAGTAATCTTGGATCTCCTCTTCTTGATAATCTTTCTCATTAAGCCTAGTTTCCATGATCTTTCTTTCATCAAGAAAATTTCTCATGCTTACTCTCACCTCTTTGTACTGCTCATAGTAAATCTGAATTTGTAACTGCTCATTCTCAATAGTCTTGTCCAGTCTGTACTTTTCCATTATATTGATCTTTTCTCTTAATTCTTTATGCTTTTTAAGAAATAGACTTAGCTCTAATACCAATTTTTGGGATTATTGGAATGATGTACTAAGAGGGGAGGGGTGAATCAGTACCTCTAAAACTTTTTATGTGGTTGGCTCATTAACTTTTGTGTCATCAGATTTGTATATTCCTATCTATCTGTTCATCTTTCCTTATGTATGTGAAATCATAATATAAGCTCTTTGCATGTGTAAACATTCAAGAAACATGCATGACAGTAAATAACACATAACACATGATATGATATCGCAAAAAACTCTTGTTAGGAAGTAAAAACTACGGTGGGGATGTCTACCCACAAAACTTCACTATCTGCAGATAAGAAGGGAGTCGATTAAGGTTTACAATTTTATCACTTCTGATGATCTACCCTATTAGGAGTATTAGAGTGGATACCTGTTAGGATCTAATTTGTTTGAAGCTTTAGCAACATCGTTAGGTGTGCACTCTGTTAAGAGATTTATCAAAGACCTATTAAGTCCACCTTCTACAAAAGGATTTCTGATGTGATGCACTTTTTAGAATACAACTACAATATAAAGGTTGATATGATAGTATATGCAATCTAATTGCTGATAAAATATCCTATAAAGCTTACAATGTATATGTAATTACCTTGAGTGATTTGAATAATACCTTGTCTCTACTTGTCGGTAGCCTTGTTTGTGTTCTTGATAAGTGATATAATCTATTTCTAAACTTTGCATGAATTCTCTTCTACTGCTTAGATGCTCTCCATGGCTACAATCATTTTTCCAAGTTACTTCAAGTCTCCTATTACAAATGATTGAACATCTATTTATACTAGTTTCTTGGTCTATTCTTGATTCACGCTTTTCAAATTAACTCTAGATCCAAGGTTTACAACTTGACCTTGATCTTTAGTTAGTTATGTTTTAGATCTATTGGGATGATTTAAAACATTTACAATATGCTTGCTTGACCCTCAAGTAAAGTTTTAAAACAAATAAAAACTCTATAAATAGAATTAAAATGTTTTATCTGACATGTAAAGTCAGATCCACTTTTTGCAGGTTCTGTAACTGACTGTTGGTTTTGATGGTCAGGCTGCTCTGTCAGTTTGTCAGTTTTCTTTCATTCTTTGTTATGTCAGTTTTCCGCTCCATTGGTGTCCCTTTATTGAACTATTTTTTGGGTTCCTGCCTTTTCTGCTCTGTCGGTGATGTTCTCAAAACTGTACTGTCAATAATGTCCTTTATGCTTTGTCATCGGTTGAACACTAGTCAGTGTTTTTTGGGAAATTCTATACTTAGAATTTTCACGATAGACATTGTCATCTTGTCAGGTATGCTTTCTGTCTGTCGGTTATGCCTATACCGATGACCTTTATCATTTTTTTTACTTAAGTATACTAATGGCAAAACTTAATGTCATCAACATGCACAATTTATGAATTAAGGCTATAGATTCTAAAATTATGGGGTCTACTATGCTTACCAGTTCAGATAGCTTCACCTTTTGTAGTGTCACTTCTTGGCTTATCTTCTCTGCTAACTTGAATTCAAATTTCTTCTCAAGTCTAGCTTCCATAGCCTTCTCAACATCTATGTTTTGAGATGTGATGGTGTCAGTGAGAACCACTAATTGATCAAGCATGGGGGTTGTTTAATCAACATATGTATCAGGTACAATTTTATTAAGGATTCCTCTTGCAACTTCAAGTACCTTTGCTTGCTTTGTGGTTTTTCTCAATTTATCATGCATATCTTTCCTCTCAAAAAATCTAGCATAATTTGTCAACTCAATAGGATCCAATGTTCTAGGATCACATATTGGAATCTCAATTATTTCATCCAGAGTGACTAGATTCTTATTCTTGCTCTTCTTCTTCCTTGATATTTGTGTAGAGGAAGATGTATGAACTACCATTGTTATTTCACTTGTTTTCTTTGAGGTGCTTGGTGAGGAATTTATAGATGAAACCTCTTATGCCTTCTTCTCAGGGTTCACCTGTTGGTTAGGTGAAGAAGTCTCTTCATCAACCTTGGGTGTTTCAACATATTTTTCTTCAGTTTTCTTTTGAGAATCATCTATCTTTTCCTCTTTACTCTTCTCCTTTTGCTTTTCCTACTCTATTTGTTTTTCTCCTTCTTTATTTTGATCAGTAGACTTGTCTGGTTGATCATCGGTTGCATCTTTATATTCATTTGTATCTTTGGGTTCATCTATTGTTTCCTTTGTTTCTGCATCACCCTTGTCTTTGAGTATGCTTATATTTTCTGCATTAGATTCTTCATTTCCTTCTAGCAGATTTATGGCCTTCATCAATATTGGCATATTGTTTTGTGTTCCCACCTGTACTACATCTAGAGTTGTTTCCTGCTTGTTGATTTAACCTTGTTGAGTAGTGACATCTTAATATTTTTGGATTTGATCTGCAGGGTCCAGTCCTATTATGTCAATGATGGAAGTGTCTATCCATATTTCATCAGCAACATCCATGTCCTTATTTCCTTGTGTCTCCAATTCTTATTTCTTGTTTTGATCCTTAAGAGATATGAAAATGACATCATCTTCTTTCTGTGGATCTTTATCAAAATCATAGTGAGTGATGTCTTGAATGTCAAGATCATCCATGACTTTATCTAAGTCAATGGGCTCATTATTCTACACATTATCCAAATCAATGTGCTTAGGACTTGCTTTATCTTTCTGCTCCTCTGTATGAGGTGTGTCGGTGAGAAGTAATTGATTCTCACAACTTGTTGATTCTGCAGGTAGATCTAGGGTTTGTCTCCATTTTGCATCGATCATGCTATCCAGATCTAATAATTTCCGTTGTAGCACCTTGTAGGCTCTTATCTTAGCCACAAATTTGCTTGATTGTTTTTTCATCATTTCTTTGATCTCTTCCATTTTGGATTTGGGAGGCATGAGCCTTACAAGTATCCTCTCCCTTGCTTGCTTTTCTAAGTTCAAAGCATATGACCATCATGCTCATATTCTTTCACTTAGTGGTTTGGTTAATTTGTTACCAAAGTCAACTGGTACGTATTTGAAGTTTACCTTAGCCCTGATTATTGCATCTTCTATTTTATTCTTGTCCTTAGGCTCCAACTTTACCCATTGTCTGATTTTCCTATCAGTCATTGTACCTGTTGTAGCAATTGAATCAGCAGTCTCATCAATTGTTCTGGGTGTTAACATTTTCCTTTCTATTTAAGGCTCATCCTATTTTGAATCTTCAATATCAGCCTTGGTCCTGACTAATCCTCCTCCTTTGGGTAGGTGTTTGCTTCTCTATTTTCTGCTTCCTCTTGTAGGTCCTCACTTGACCTTTCTTAAGAGGCGTTGTATCTTTCTTTGCAATTTGGCTCCTTGTCCTTTGAGTTGTTGTGGTCCTTGGTTTGTTGGTTGGAGGTGGTGGCACATCAGACTTAGTGGCCTCAAAATCTAATTTTTTCTCATCTTGCTCTTCACCGATGGCACCTTGTTCCTCAGTTTCCTCTGTTTGTTCTTTCTCCTCCTCATTAACTGACAACATTTTTTCAAGATTCTTCACCATCTTGTTTTTCTTGTTGATAGTCTTCTTGATTACTAGGCCTATTTTTATCTTGGACTTTTCCTCTTCATATCTTCCAAATCTTGGTTTCTTGTTGTCAAGTGATTCATTCAACAATGCATCAATTGCATTTGTTTCCTTATCTATGTTTATCTCATAGTCAAGAGGTGCTAACCAAGCTGTCCTTGGTACAACTAGTTTAATGTGAGTGAAATCTGAATCCACCATAAAACATATTTCATCCCTATTCTTTTTAATCAACTGTTCAGGGATCCTCACTCTCTCCATCATCTTTTCCTTGAAGACAAGGAAGTATTTAGTCATCACTAAATCAAAGTTATCACCTAGTGACTTGATAAGGTCACTAATCTGTAATGTGACTGGCTTGGTAGTGTCCCACTTCACTTTGCCAACTGAAGGAAAGTGTTCTTGAAAATAAAAGAATATACACATTATAAGTGAGCCGAACTTACATGTGTTTGTCTTGGTAGACCTGATTGTTGTCATATTTTCATCAAGTTGCTTTAGTAGGATCTCACACAGATCCATATGTATTCCCTTTGTGACAATATTGTAAGTTTTTCATACTACTATTGATCCTATGTTGTTTATCCTGCTATCCTGAAAGATTTTGTACCCTATCACACATGCACCAAAGCTTAGTTCCTCATCGGTGATGGTGTTCACCTTAAGTCCTCTGTTATCCCATATGGCATTGGTGAGTTTTTCAACTTCTGGTCGAGAGGGATGCTTGTGTGCTTTAGGTTTGTCGGTTATAGGGTAACCTGTTATAGCATGTAACACATCCTTTGTAATCTTCTTGGGTTCATCCAACCATAACTTTTGATCATGCATTATACTTAGAACTAACCTAATCCAGTCAGTTTTGAAAACCCTCAGGAAATATAGGGCATTTGTTATCCCTTTTACCTGTAAGTGTTTGTGTTCTTCCTTCAGGTTCCCTTGTTCATCACACAACTTCTTGTAAGCTTGATCTATCTCCGCATCACCAATCTCAGTGATCTTACAGTGAATATAGGACCTTACATCTTCTATCAACAAAACCCTAGGTGGAATTTTTGAAAATGTGCCAGAATCATCGGGTTGTGATGCAATCTCTAGGCATATCTTGTATTTAGGTTCCACACAAGTGCTATTCTTTATCAACTTAATGACATTCTTCTTCTTATCACTCTTCAATTTTACTATTCCTGAAGTGGTTGCCATTGTGTTTTGAATTTAGGGCTTTTTTTGAAAATATAACAGAATTCTTCGGTATGCTCGGTACCTAATTCGATCCATGTAAATTGTGAATGATCTATTTGGAGTGTGTTGGATCAAGTCAAGGATGCTCTGCTATCTTCTCTCTTTTTTCTCTATTTTAACTCTTCTCTATTTTCTCAAATCACATGTGAAGAATGAAGTGCTTCTGTTGAGTATTTATAGACTTTTTCCCTAAGTCTATCATTAATGTTCAACAACTCGTCGGGTCATGAAGATAGAGTTCATCGAGAATACTCTCAAATAACATTCTCGGTGTTGACAAGATGTTTGAGATGGCTATTAGGATTGTTTCTTTTACTGACAGATCTCGGTGTAGTGTCAAGACAACATTGTAACTTTGCTTCCTTACCAACGGGTGTCGGGTTACATTAGTGACTTAGCCTTTTTATGTGTTGACTGACAATTCTCAGCAAGTGTAGACAACTCATCCTTTTATGTCACTGATGATTTTCAGTATGTGTTTATCGATGGGGTTTCTTTCTCAGAATTGTGACAAGTAACATACTATGCATCTTTATTCATGCAGATTTTGACTATCTATCAATTTTTTTATAATGGAACTGATGAAAAATATGACTTGGTGTAGTGCAGTTCCATACTTACTTGTACATCTTTAGGTGGGGGTGGTGATTTCACCAGATCCATGGGATGAGATGTCACCTACTGCATTGCTTGGTCCAGCTTTGTCAATGGTTGAATCTTTCCTCCATATTTGCTTTCTCATTTTCTTGATGTCTTCAATGGTGTTACCATTTACAAAAGCGGTGGTTTCTATTATACAATCTTTGTAGTCCTTCTTTAGATGTCCAACCTTATGACAGTGTAAACATGCCATTCCAAGGTTGGTCTAGCCTCTAGACCTTTTGGTCCATGTTCTCATGTAGTTTGTAGCAATGTGACCATATCTACAACATGTTATGTAGTTTATCCATGTATTGTAGTCCCAAACATATGAATTACCAACTCTTCTCGGTTTATAAGCATTTTCTTCATTTTTGGGTTTCCATGCTTCAATTTTCTTCTTCCTGCATTCAAGAGATGTGTGCCCATGCATTTTGCAGGTGGGAGAATACTTTTCCATATAGGTTTCCTTCTTTGGTTCTTTCACCTTTGATTTACATTCATTTGCTTTATGTCCTTTCTTGCTGCAATTATAACAATGTCCTATGAATGTAAATGTGGATTTAGGAATACATTTTTCTTTGCTCCTACAAAAATTTGAGGTGTGGCCTGTCTTTCCATAGTTATTGCATGTCAGCATCCTTGGTCTAGGATTTATGTAGGAATCTGTTGGATCAGCTTCATTTGATGACTCTCCATGCTCTGTGTACCCTAGTCCAGTGTTGGTGTTGGGTCTTCTTTGTGCATTAAAAAATTCATCCATCCTTTTTGTACTCTCTTCAGCTCTCTTAATCATGTCATTATGTTGTTGTTGAATTTTAACCTCATTCTTTAGTTTTTCATTCTCTTCTCTTAGTTCACCAATAATTTTTATTCTTTCAATGAGTTCCATATTCATTTTGTTTGCTTCTTGAATCATAAGAATAATCTGATTATTTACCTCATGGTGATGCTTTGTAAGTCTTTGTATCTCATACTCATTTTCTTGTAGCTTTTCTGTGATCTTTCTTCTATCATCAATAGCTAGTGGTCTCTCTTGTTTATCTTGCCTTGCATTGTTCATGACATCAATCATTCTTAGCATCTGTGTCTCTTGACTGATTTGCAGAGATTTAACTTGTCCAGCCAGATGTAGATTGATTTTAGTTAGGCTTATGATGCTTTCTTCTGATGTATCTGATGCCTTGCTTGTATTTGATCCTGAAGACTCAAAGAAATCTGGGATCTCTTCCTCATGATAATTTGTCTCATTATAGCGAGATGCCATATTCTTTCTTTCATCCAGCAACTGTCTCATATTGATTCTAGCTTCTTTATACTATTCATAGAACATCTGAATTTCAAGCTTTTTATTCTCAATATTTTTATCAAGTTTGTACTTCTCCATTGTATTATCTTTTCTCTTAAGCCTTTAAGCTTTCCAAGAAGAGACTTATCTCTGATACCAATTTTTGGGATTAATGGGAACTAGTACTAAGAGGGGAGGGGTGAATCAATACCTCTAAAACTTTTAACACTTTTCACATTTCATCATTAGTAATCAATCTCTATTGTATTACTGACCATATCTGATGTTCTTTCTTATGCATGTAGTATTTGTTCATAAACTTAATTGTATGTAATATTCATAGAAACATTCATGAAAGGAATAGACACAAAACACAAGATATGATATCGTAGAAAACTCCTGTTAAGAAGTAAAAATTGTGGTGGGGATGGCACCCACAAAACTTCACTATCTGCAGAATGGAAGGGAGCCGATTAAGGCTTAAAATTTGATCACTTCTAATGATCTACCTAGGAGTATTAATGTGGAGACCTTTTAGGATCTAGTATGTTAAGAGCTTTAGCAACACTGATGTAGTGTGCACTCGGTTAAGAAATTTACAATAGGACTGTTAAGTCCATGACCTTCCTTGAAAGGATTTCTTAAGTGTAACCCACTTGTTAGAATGTGCACAATATGTTTGACCTGACTGTGTTTAATCTATAATTTCTGATTACAGATCCATTAAAGCTTACAGTATATGAATATGACCTATAGTGATTGATTAATACCTTTTCCTGCTCGTCGGTAGCCTTTGATGTGTTCTAGAAAACTGATTTGATCCTTTTTCTGTGTTGTATGAATTCTCTTGTCTGATCCTTAGATGCTCTCAGTGGCTACAATAATCATCAAACAACATGTTCATAATTGATTGAGCATCTATTTATACAAGTTATTTGACCTATTTTAGAATCATGCATTACAATGTTAACTCTAGATCCAAGTTATTTGACCTTGATCCTTTAGTTTGCATGTTTTAAATTAGTTAAACTGATAAAAACAATAATATTTACATTGCTTTTCCCTCACGTAATGGATTCAAAATAAATCAAGAAGCTAAATATAAAACTTCAGTGATTTATCTGACGTGGAAAGTTAGATCCACTTTTTGCAGGATGTAACTGACTATTGGTTCTTGATCGTCGATGTGAACTGAAATTTTATCAATGTTCCTTCTTTGAACTGGTCATTGGGTTCCCTTCATCTTTCGAGTTCCTTTGCCCTTTTTTTCATCGGGTAACACTGAATAGTTTTCGTTGAGATGCTTTGTACTTAGCAATATTGGTAACCTTGGCGTCGGGTAGTGGTGTGCCCTATCTGTCGGTGTAGTATAAACCGATGGTGTTTATCATGTTTTTCCTTTCATATACTAATGAAAAAATATAATGTCTTCATAAGCATGATTCAAGGATGGTTTTTGTCTGTTAGATTTAATTTTAGTAAATTTGCTTACGATTCTCATTAATCAAATCTTTGATATTTGTTTGAAATTGGTTAAAATAGGAAATCATAGTAGGATTTAAAGTTAGATTTGAATTATTAGGAAATTGCATACATTGATAAATCAAGAAAATACAAAAAAGTACTGAATTTTTTTTGTAGCCTAAAGTTTGAGACGTACCAGCAAAGGCATCCTTGTGAACATTCACATTTATCTTCAACTGAGCTTACCAAGCGGTTGTACCATGACCACAGAGAACCTTGGGAAATATTTTGTTATTCTTTCAAGAGGGGAATTCATATCTCAGATTCCTAGCAATTGACTTGTGTGAAAATAATGCTCAACAGAAGTGGCACTAGAAGGAGGTCCAATAAAAATATTTCATGGTTACATGCACACTTGAATGGGTTGGATCTTGAGGAGATCTAGCTTCAATGGGTATTCCTTTGTGTATACTAGGAGGTCTCTTTGAGATTCCTTTACAAGCACACACTAGGCTTCCTTTGTTCTTCCCCAATAATGGACAAAATGCTATGAATCATGTAAGGATTTGCAAGGATATAATGCTTTCTCTTGAAATCAAACATGAATATATTGTTTTCAATCTATTTGTCAGAACATTTCAAGGTGTAGCACTTCAATGGTATGTAAGATTTCCACCCAATTCAATTTTCTCATGGATTGAACTATAAAATCTATTCTTAATTCAATTTGATCCCAATGTGAGTGCACATGATTCATTATTTTATTTTTCTATTATGAGAATGACACCTCAAGATTTTATTGCCCAATTTAATCATTCATTTATTCTTATGTATCATAGGGTTCAAGACTCAAAAAGGATGGGGCATGATTTAATTCTAAAAGAGTATGATTTATGGTGTTTGGATGTCTCATTTTAAGGCACAATTAGATCTTTTGGTGAATTTACTACCTTGCATGATGCATTTAAGAAGGCTCTTTTCTTGGCACAATGTGGATGTGATATTACAAATGGCATGAATAATCCAGATGGAAGTTTCAATTATAACCACCTAAATTTGGTCTATTGCAACTATGGACCCTATTTGCCCTAAGTGTGATCATACCCTCAATTATGTCCAAATGACCCTGTTATTGCTTGGCATAATTCTTCAAATCAATTTAATGTCCTAGATATTTTTATCACTAATTTATATTAACTATTATAGCCATACAATTCAAATCAATTCAAACCATTTAAATCATACCAAAATCAAACATGGCTATAGTTTTTAATTATAAAGGAATTAAATAAATCCCTAAATCAATTACCCACTTACAAAATAACCCATTCCCCTAGCCTATTTAATTTAGTTAAAATGGCTATAGTCCCCTTAATTATTAAAAAGCAATTAAATTGTTTAAATAATTAATTCCTATATTTTTTAATGAATTAAATAAGTTTAATTCATTTAATTAATATTCTCCTAAAACCCCAACCTAACCTATCTCAACCACTTCTACCTTGGGTTCTAACCCTTCTCAACCCATTCACCCTTGCTAATCTAATCCTAATCCTAATTCTAGCTCTAACCCACTTCCTAATGTTGTCACATTCCATTAAGGAATGATTGACAACTCAACCCACTCGAGAAAGTCCACTTTCTCAAGCTTGACTTTCTTAAAGTCCACCTTCTCAAGCCACCCTCTTACACTCTCCCCATGCTTCTTTAAGGCTTTCATTAATGCCTTATTAATGAAGATGCCTTAAGCCTAT
>MU225720.1:8523015-8547946 GCA_018584345.1 Thuja plicata
CCATTAATGAGTCCCTTAACTCATAAATGAGCCTTGTCTCCCCTCTCTCTCTCTCATTCTTCTATAAATAGAAGCCATTTTTTAGAGCAAATAAGCCTTCAACTCATATCCTAAATGCAATGTTATGTTGTTAGATTAATCTTAGACTCATATTTCACTTCACATTCCATGCTTTTACATTGTTCTTATTTCCATTCTTAGAGCTAGAATGCATGTTTTCTCTTCATTTAGCTTGTTTTAAACTAAAATCCTTCATGCTAGGTCGTATATGTCACTGGTCGTAGCACAATCTGAGGGCTATTATATTACTAATCACACTCTTATTAGTTAGAAGGCAATAGTTCTATATTAGTTGGTTTTACATGCTTATCTAACCCTTTTGAACTAATGCAATGACTTATTGATGCGTTGTGTCTCTCTTATCAGATACATAATATACACACACGTCAATATGTAATTAATTGAATGTTTCCAATCATTTCATCCCTATGCCAATCTAGTCAACACATCAAATCAACTGCAACCAATTACAACTTGCTTAATCTCCAAATTATGCAATTAGCCAATAGAAAGAATCAGATCAATAATTTTCAAGATCATAATTTGAGTCAAAATTCCCATGCTACAACCTTGGATGGAATTATTTTACCTCCCAATGATTCTCTTTTGACTATATTGTCGCATTCTTGTTATACTCTGGTGCTTAATACATCAAACCATGATGATATTTAAAATGGAAAGCTTGTTGGCCATTCATATGAGCATGATAACTTGTCTCACAATGAAGATGAAATGTATCTAAAAGATTATTTAAATCAAGAACTCAAGTTACCCAATGATTTTTCTGCAAAAATCAATCATGAAGTATCAAGAAATGATGGAAACATCCAAGGGGATAAGACATATTCAATACTGCCCCAAAAATATTTCCATGAAGGATCAAAAAGCATAAAATATTTTCCATCTTCACAAGGTAATTTTGATGACTCCTTTGAGATTGATCAATTTTCACATGATGAAGACAAAGATAGTCATAAGCTATGTTGGGTGGATATTCTACTTGAACAAAGTAGAGTGAATGAGAGGTTGCAAGAATAGGGTATTCTTATGTCATTATCAGATTTTTCATGGATGGACGGATGTAGGATACACCTCACAAACCAACATTGTGAGGTGGATTGCCTTGTTTTTCTTAGCAATTTGGACTTCTATTTGAAAGGAAAGATGACTATTGAAGAGGTATTAATTCCTATAGTGGATCATTGGGATAGTCAATCAAGGAAGGAAGAAGATGAATATGACCAAACCCATGAGACGTTGGAAAATATTTTCTTGCTTGATGAGGAAGTTAAAGTGATCATCATACAAGAGAATGATGGAGAGACAATTCAAATGATGTAGAGAATAAAATTATAGACACATTCATAGACATTTTCATGACAAGTGAAAAAGAAAAAGTCTATTCTCATGAAATTATGAGTGATGATTCCCTTTATTGTTTGAATGCTAATCATGATGAAACTCAAATGGAGGAGATACAAGATGTTCAAAAGGATAATCAAAGGGTTGACCTAGAGTCTGCAACACTCACACATGGACAACAATGTAGAATGAGGGTGTGTTTTCAGAACTCTATTGTTACTGATCTAATGCATTTGGTTGATGATGATTTGTAGGAATGTGATGGAAATACAAAATCATGCCATGGGGTAGATGATTATAAGGACTTACAAATAAAAAAAATGATGACTCTTTATCTCTATCAGTGGACGAGGTAGACAAAGTGCTTGATTTGGTATCATGTTTGAGTAAATAAATATCAATTTGTGGTATTCCATGCACATTTCAAACCTTTTTGTACCCAATTCATGTAGAGTTCATCAATTTGATATGGATCCAGAAGTAAGTTTTCCTCACAGCTTCTTGCTGGCTTGGGAGATTGCCTTAGATGGTAAGGGAAATTTTGAACATGTTTCTTTAATGCTTGAGGGATACAATAATTTGATTGATGATACTAATAATTCTTACAATTCAAAGGACATGTTTATGGTTGAATTTGTTAGTCCTAATGAGGTTAAATGTGATAATTTCATATTTAGGGCCAATGATGATTATAAAAAAGGATCACAATATTGATTCTTTATCATTTGAACCTTGTTGTGATGGTGGGTATACTACATCACTGATGCATATTTTTTCTAATGGTGTGCATGAACTTTAGGAGGATGGAGTGGTGTATTATGAGTTAAGACCTCCAAAAGAATAAATCTTGTTGTGTGAGTATACACCCATGGTTGGGAACTCACTGAATCAGGTTGTATCTTTCCATTATCCCTTTATTTTTGATAATTTTCAATTTGAATATGATGCTAAGGGTGAAAAAACTTTTTTTTGGATTAATCATGAATATGTTGAGTTTCCATAATTTATGATTTTTTATAATTTGTACCTGGAATTTGAATCAATCTTGCCCAAATTTTATTTTTCTGAGTACAAAGATAATTTTTCATTCCTTAGGACTAGATGGAGTGGGTTATTACTACTACATGTAACGAAAAATCAATTCACTAGAAACTCATGCTTTTTGTTCTAATTTTTTTGTGGATGGTTTGAATTTAATCTTAATTTGGTAGGTGTTAGTTAGTTTCCCTTTGTGTTTTAGTAGTTAGTTTTATTTAGTGTTTCCTTGTTTTTTTCTTGTTTTCCTTGGTTTTCTCATTTCCCGTTGTCTTCATGTTGGGGGGCTAGTGTGTTTTCCGGGGTTATTCACAACAAGTGGTCCATCCCAATTGGTCCTCAATAAGAGGTAGAGGTATTTCTTAGTCAAAATTTACAAAGAGATATATCTTGCAAGAAGTTGTACTCAAGGATCAGCAATGGTAATAACCTTTATTGGAAATCAGAGTGATGTTCAACTCTGATCATCCTAAATCATGGGATATATTAAAATATGACATTGGAAATGTTGGTTTCTTAGACGGTTGTTACTTAGAGAAAGCACCAATATGTTGACTCGGGTACCCACCAGTCCCAGAACCCTTCTCCATATACAACCTGACTATAGAAAAAGAGGAATGGAAAAGAGGATAAGAGAAAAATAATGTGAAAGAAAAATGAACCAATCAAAGAAATCATTTCTATGGTGATCAGAATATTATACCAAGATAGCATAGTCTAACAACTACCTAGGTTTATCAAAATCAATAAGATGAAGGCATTCAAGAAGTAACATACTCAAAGTACAAGTTCCCTAAACTAGTCACCAGTCAAGAAAGAAGAAATAACTCCAAAGAAAGATTCCTCCAAATACCTCATCTTCAAATATTTTCAAAAGAAATGGAAGGGGGGCTCTAGCAATATCTACTAGGGTTGTGGATACCCAACCAACAATAGAGAAAGGTTATATTGGGACTTGGGGGAAACTATGTCGGGCCCATGGATGTCTGACTGGTAGTAGAGCTATTCTTGGGAATCCCTTGTCAACATTGTGAAGGTCAGTTTCTAGATGATATTTGTTTAAGTTATCGTCATAAAAATATAAAAGGAATGAACACACAAGTGCACACACTGGAATAAACAACAAAATAATTCAAATTTGAGAGTTGGTGAAAGAATATTTACATGAATAGTACTTATGTTTGGTTTATTGCAAGACAAGTTTCTAGAAGTTGTTTGTTGATAAAGAAATCCCTTGGTCATTTCTCTTTTTGTCTGGGCTATTTTTTGTGGTTCCACAATACACACCCCATTTTGGCCACTTGGCCTAAAGGGGACCCCCTTTTTTGGGGTCTTTCAGCCTTTTGGGTGGTTTGGAGTCCTTAGGGTAAACCGGGCTAGGTACCCAGTGAGTCACATGGTGGGCCTTAGGTGTGCTTCTGACAATTGGATACCAATTTGGATTCACGGTTGGTTTTTCTTCCTTCCTTTTTTCCTCTTTCCTTCCAAGGTCATCTTTAGGGTTAGTTTTTGTTGAAATCCTCTTTGGACTTATACTTTTTTCCCTTTTTAAATTTTCAGAGTTGCGAGGTTACTAGGACCCCCACAACCCCAAAAGTCCAAACTTTTGACACTCTAAAAATAACACCTCACAAATAGCTTTCATAGGCTCGCCCAATCTTCACACCTTCGGGGTCATCAGAGTTTAAGCCTCCGAAACTCCAAAAGTGTTACAATGAATTGAAACTTTGATTTTCTTGTTGCTAGCCATAATATCGGGTTTTTAGACTTTCACAATTTGGGGATCCATTCAGACTGTGAAGGTCCAAATTTTTTAAAAGGCCAGTGAGCTCAAAAGTCTCATTTTTTGACTAGTTTTTTTGCCATTTTTAAGGTATTTTTCTATGTTTTAGTATTTTGCATTTGCAAAGGTCTTCGGGGTATTTTGGGACCTTGAATCTGAATCCTTTATGGACTGAATCTAGAACTCTTGGAGACCTTTTTAGAAAAGTAAATGGTTCATAATTCTTAGCTAGAGGCAAGAAGTTATGACTTCTCCAAGTAGACTTAATTTTGTATATAATGTTTTGATAGTTTTGGTAGTTTTTCTAGTCCCAATTCATAATTTGAATCATAATAAGAGTGGTGGCTTAAAGTAGCTTCTTGTTTTCAATAATATGTTTCTAGCAACTCTATTTTTATACAAGATGCAAAGATGTCAACTCCTCAACCAGTGAAAATAATGTTGGAAAAGACAACAAATCTACCAATGAAGTACCATTTCAAAGGATACCACACCCCCACTAAGATGGGCAATTTGCATAGTGAGATCACCAAAATAGACATAGGTCACAACTGTATTCCATAGGAATCATCATTCAATAACTCAAAGGAATGATTGCTACGTGTGAACACAGAGAAAGATTTGCAACAAATGTTCCAATTCAAAGAAAATCATGAATGACATTAAAGAAGTTTAGAAGTTTGAAGCACGCCTTTCCAAGTTTAGGAAGAGGCAACAGGGGAAGTTGAACTTTATGGAGTTACCCAATTTTGATGAAGTCAAAGAAGTTACAAAGAGATTTTGCAAAGCTAATCCTAGGATTGTGCTAGTGGACTTAGCCATTTTTTTAGTAATGATATTTTTAGAGTTTTAGAGGTGTCCACAACCCCGAAATTCCTAAACCAAGTTATTTGGACTTAGCCATTTTTCAGTAATGAGATTTTCAGAGTTTTGGAGGTGTCAAAAACCCCAAAATTCCTAAACCAAGTCATTTTTGGACTTATCTATTTTTTAGTCATGATAGTTTTGGAGGTTTCCACAACCCCAACAATCTAGGGTCATCAAATGTCCAGACATAGCCAAATTTTAGAGTTGAATTTTTTGGAGGTCCACAACTCTGAAATTCTTGGGCACACATTTTTCAATCGCATTTTTCACAAAAGATAATTTTGGGGGTAGATAGTGTGCAGACTAGAGTTCATTTTTGCAATTCAAGGGTTCTTCTATCATTTGCATATTAGAAGAGAAGTTGGATCCATGCATTTTGGGCGTGAACATCAAAGATAAGATCAAACTACATGCAAAAAGAAGAAATGGTGAAACTTGGTTTGATTTCCTTCATTTTATGGGTTGATTCCATTTCAATTTTGCATGTATTTGACGTATATTTCACGGATGGAAATCCATGCAAACTTGTTAGCAATCAATTTAGGAGTAGTTTTGCATTGTTAAACTCTAGATTTAATTTTTTTTCACTATGTTTTTTGTAGACAAAACCCTAGCTACGAGTTTCTAATTTCTCAGTTGAAGCACTATATATTTGATTACAATGATGTAATTATAGACACCTAAATCTGATTAACCTAATTCAATCATATTTAGTGCCTTCTGAGACATATTAGCTAAGTATTTAAGCATTACCTAATTGACCTATGTCATCCCCAAGCCTTGATTAATTCAATTAATTGGCTATAGTTCTGATTAATTATCAAAACCAACCAATAGCTTAATAATTGATTAAAACCCTATTCCCCTATTATTGAATGAATATGTTATTTATGTAATTCAATTCATTAATATTCCCTTTAACCCCTAACCTAACCTATCTCAACCACCTAACCATGAGTTCTAACTCAACCCAACCCCTTAACACATGCTAACCTAACCAATCCCAACCATCTAACTCAAAGTTAAAACTAATCCCAACCTCTTCACCTATCCTAATCCTATCTTAAACCCTAATCCTAATCCTAAACTCTCCCTAATGATGTCACATTCTTAATCTTTGGATTAGGATTTCAATCCCTTCCCCAAAGTCAACTTTCTCAAGCTCTATCTTATCCTCTCACTCATGCCTGATTAATGCCTCATTAATGTCTCTTACACTCCTCATTAAGGCTCTTACACCCTCATTAATAACCTTATCTTCTAGAGTTTTCTTGGCTCTCTTCCCTAAATGGTCACATTCCTCCCTCTTTTCAACCCAATCATATTGTGAAACTTGTCACAATATGATGCACTTGAAGAAGCACAATCCATGTTCTATCTTCTAGGTGCATCTGAGCCTCTCCTCAGAATCGCATTCTGACGCTTGATTCCTCACCCATTTTCTATAAAAGAAACCTCATTCCTTCACAATTTCATCCACCTTCCATGTAAAGTTATAATGCTATTTTGAAAGCAAATCATAAATCCATCTTTTAGAGAAGAGTTATAATGCTAGTTTGAGATCACAGCTTGAAGCTTTAAGCACATCCATGAGCACACATCCACAACAAATGGACAAATCCAATGAACAAAATGGAGTTTGAATGAGCTTGTAGGAGGTTTGCACTTTCTTCATTTAGCTTATTTCAAGTTTTCATTTTATGTCTTATCATGTATGTAGTTTATATTATTAGTTGTTGAGTGTTTTGACTCGTTATTAAGCTCCTTTACACCTAATTTTCATAGCTCACATTCTGGCACACCCGGTGGGACCCACTTCACAGGTTCCTTTTCATTGTTTTTCTTGCAAACTAACCCTCTAAGATAATGTGTTTTTTTTGTTTGAGTATGTTTTGCAAGATCTTATTTTCTTTTGCAAGTTGAAATTAAAGGCAAGAAGACTATATTCCTTCTATCTTCTTTCTACTTTCTCTTTATTATGCTTCCACAAATATCATTGATACACAAACAAGAAGACTATATTCCTTCTATCTTCTTTCTACTTTCTCTCTATTACCCATTTGTTTAAATATGGTCTATATCACTGGGACCATTATTTGTAAAAACATGGGGGGAAGGCACTATAAACCTACAATAATGCACTCTTACTAAATATTTTTTATTTTTTTTTACAGGTCTACAGGTTAGCCATCTAGTTTGGTAAGAAAGCACATAATCTTTTAATTAAAAAATTCCCATTTCACTTTTTGGTGTTTAAAAAGAACAATGTATGTACTCACATCATTTCACACTTGGTTTTGGGTTTCAAAGTCAACAAAAGTCAAAAGTCAAAAAGTCAACTAAAGTCAAAGAGTCAACAAAAGTCAACATTTCTTTTTTGGGCTTAAATGAACATGCACAAAATCTCGAATGCTTTAAGGAAAATGAACAATCAAACATCTGATTTTGGGTTTAAAATTGAACTATCAAATCACACATCTTGTTTTTGGATCTTAAAATTGAACTAACTATTAAACACTTACCTTTTTGGTCTTTAAAATTGGACAATAAATCACATCTTTCATTTTGGATCTAAAAACTAAACATTCAATCAACATTTAAATTTGGGTTTTAAAAATGAACAAGGCAAATCAAGCACATTTCAATTTGAGTCCTAAAAACTAAATAGGTAAATCAGAACATTTCAAATTTGGGTTTAAAACTAAACAATTCAATCAAACATCATCTTGACTACATAAACAAGAATTGAACAAGGAAAAGTACATTTCTATTTGGTGCACATAAAATCAAACAAACTTACGAGTTTTATTTCTACACAAATCAAGCATTGCCTAACTTGTCAAAAAGAATTAACCGTGTGTTTTACATTTTTGGTGCATTTGCACAAAATTTGTAGAGTGCAACCGCACATCACACACTATCCTCTCCCATTGGATTTTGTGGTCATTGGTGCAAGAGAAAGGTGACAGTGAACATTTGAAACTTTCAATTTTTGCATAGAGGGGCTTGTCCAGAAGAAGCACGAGTCCTTCTGGAGAACGACCCTAAACTCGTAAACCCTTCAACCAGTATAGAAATAAGGTGGACTTAAAGGTCTATTTATATCCCTTCAAGCTCGGGCAAGTCATGTTCAATGGTAGTCCATACTAAGTGAATATCCTCAACATACTGGCATGGTTGAACTAGGCTCTTAAGTGAGTCGTGTTGTCCAAACCAATTACAGTGACACCACAAAAATACTAGCAACTGATAAAAAAGAAACCTACCTATTTCACCTCCATAAGCTTGATAATCGGCTGGGCAAGGAAGATAGTAACTTCCCCGAGAAAATTTCACATTTGTGCCACCTTGAGCTTTTGAAGTCAGCTAATATGACATCATGACTAGAGCCCTGTGCTTGGTGATGGTCATATTCTGATTAGCTCTCGTGTGTGTGCCTACATATGCAAGGAAAGGTTTTCAAGCTAACTAACTCCTTAGGTAGAATTACTTGTGTGTGCATTCAAATGTTAAAAACCTTGTACAAAACAGTTCTTGAACATACACAAATCTGAAAGTTTTGAAAGTCCTTTTGCCAAAGAGATTGACATTTCATGCTTCTTGCAAGGTTGCTTTGCCTCTTACAATATTGTTTGTTCCAAATCCTCAAGATCCTCATTTATTCTAGAAACATGCCAAGGCACACTTGTCGTAGTCAATGCCTCATCCTACACATTATGAAACTGAGCTCATATCTATTTCTGTCAAGCACACAAAAGTTGAGTCCTCCATTTCTCCCCATATCCTAGGCTAGCAGAGTCATCTTCGCCACCCCTCATCCTCTTTCCATATTCTTCAGTGTCAGTTCTTCTTCCTATTCTAGGCTTAATTCTTCCATTCATCTCCCTCCTTTCTCCCTATCCAACTCATCCGCACAACGTCATGTCACAAATATATATTATGATGAGTTTGGTTGTCATATCTCTTCCTTGTCTTTATCCTATTCCAATGATGATGAGAGCCTTGTTGATCATGATGTGTACTTTGAAAACCTTAGCAAGATAGCCCCAATATCCTATTCCAGTGATGATGAGAGACGTTGATCTTGATGTGTACTTTGAAAACCTTAGCAAGATTTCTCCAAATACCATCCAAACTCCAGTCATTCCTCCATCCTACCCCATCATTTTTTTATCCTATTCCAGTGATGATGAAGGTCTTGTTGATCATGATGCATACTTTGAAAACCTTAGCAAGCTCATCCCAATATCCTATTCTATTGATGATGAAGGTCTTGTTGATCATGATGCGTACATGGAAAGCCTTAACAAACTTTCTCCAAGCATCCTTCAAGCTCCAATCATTCCTCCACACTATCCCATCATGTCGCCATGCATACCCACTAGTACTCCTTATCATACCTTTGACAAGGGAAATCCTTCTTATCCTCCATCCACATCTCCTTTTTATATATTCATGCCTCCATCTTATCCCATAGTCATGCCTCAAACTCTAGCTTTTCACAACAACACTACTATCTACATCCCTAATCCCAATCCACCATCTCATTATCCTTTGACCCATGTTCAAATGCCTAATCCTAGTCCTTCATTTCCCCCAAGCCATCACCATGGTCCCTATGCTATTTATAATCTACCATCCACTCTATCCTACCCATCTACCCCATCTTATTCCAATATACCATCTCCCATTCCTACCTACATTAACACATATTCCATACCCTAATCCATCCCTCCTCTCCCATTAGTTAGTCAATCTTGTTCGCAAGTGACCCCCATGCCTACCTATGTAAACGATCTCGCCGTACCATCTTCCCACCATCTGATACGTAAGTCTCCAAGGAGTTTCACAATGAAGAAAGTAGAAAATCCATCTCTTAAAGAGTCGCATCATATCACTCCCCCATGGGAAAACACTAGTGATGAATCCCTTCCATCTCCTGCACCCATCATTCCTCTTCCATCTCTCATACCTATTATTTCCCTTCTGAATCTCATAATTTTTTATCCTCTTCCATCTCCCATACCTATTATTTCCCTTCCCAATCTCATACTTTTTGATCCTCTTCCATCTCCTAGCACCATTGAAGTCCCCTCACCCATTGAATTCATCCAATCTTCATCTCCATCTTATCCTCCTGACACTATCCACATCCCATTCAATCAACCTCACGCATCCACCCTTCTTCCCTCTCTAACGAAATCAACCATCCCTCAATCCAACCCATTTAAAGAATCACCCATCCCCCCATCCAAACCATTTAAATAATCTCCCATCCCTTCATCCAACCCATTTGCAGAATCCATCCGTCCATCCAACTCATTTGAACAATCCATCCATATATCCCCCATCACACCATCCACATCAATCCAATCATGTCAAGACCTTTTCCAAAAGCATCTTGAAGTATCCATTGACTTGAATGAAGATTGTATCATCCAATCCACTCCACTTCCTAATTCATCCACTCCTCCATATATAGATCCTAACATCCCACTACATCCATTACATGATCCATCCACTCCACTTCCTAATTCATCCACTCCTCCATCTCAAGATCTATCCTTCCATCTACTCCAACTCTAAATCCATTACCCCATCTGAGTCAAGACCCAAGCATCCCCTCCCCTCCCCTTCATCCTCCTTTATCACCTCCAAATCCAACTATCCCACCACCATTACTCCATCACCTTGGTCTACTCACATTCATCTGTGGTGGTCCACTTAAAATAGAAGAAATCAGTTACATCTCCACCATTTGTCGTCCACCTAATAATGGACTCACATCTTGTTCCTTCACTGAAAAGTATCCTAACTTGACTCAAATGCTAAAAAATGGAATTATCAAGGTAAAGGCACAGGCATAAATGAGCAAGGTACCATGGATCCCATTCAAGTTAAATGACATCCATGATCTTGTGGTATTGGTTACGCACCTAGAGGCCCTTCTTCCAAAATTGTTGGTACAACTAAAGAAAAGTTCACGAGTACTTTAAAACCCTCCATCACATCTTCCTATCATCCCTCTAAATCATATAATGTCATCCCCCCTCCTTCATCCTTGCAACCCAAGACAACCTACCATATTCCTCATTCATCCTCTCCATCCATTTTGGGCCCCTATGTCTCAAAATCTCATCCCACATCTTATCCCACTCTTTCCTTCATCCATCAATCCCATATAAAAAATCCCACCACTTACATTCATAATCAGGATCAACAAAGGCACATACCCATGCGCCCCATCCACCATCCTACCTCCACCACTCCATCCATATTTCCTCCATCTCATGCAAGTTCTCATATCTCTTCCAATGCGACTCACTATAATTTGTATGCCAAATCACCAATGCATAAAGCTACAAGTCCACAATATAAAGATTGTCATGTCCATTTCAAGCAACATGCTCCAGCAAAATAAAATCCAATCAAAGAATGTACTACATCCCATAGGCCACAAAATCCCACCAAATAAAAAGAAAAAACTATGTGGATCCCAAAGCAAAAAGATGACATGCATCTAAAAGAAAAATCCATTGTGACATTCGAGGTTACTAATCCTCTAGCTGAGCATTCCTCTCCTTCCTCTTCAAAATATATTTTGGGTCCTTATGTCCCACAACTTCCTACCATGAATCCTACATCGCATCCACAGGTACCATCTGCTTCACATTCACTCTTCCCTCATCCCTTGCAACATGTGCCAATGTTGATCTTGATAGCATCCCCTTATTCCACTCACTTTCCATCATTTTATCCAATTACTTCCAACTATCATACCCCCTATCCCACATATCTCCCCCTACATAACTATCTCATACCTAGATTTTCCTAAGTCACTCGTCCCACATAAAGTTGTACCAACATATCGTGATCAACACCAAAAGAAGAAAACCAAAAAAAGTAAAAAAATAGCAAAAGAAGCAAAAAAAAAAAAAAAAAGAGGAAAAAAAGAAGAAGCAAAAATAGCAAAAAAAGTATAAAAAAAAAGAAAAAGAAACAAAGAGAAATCAATTTGTTCAATGGTGAAAACTTGGCAAACAAGCACCTTGGACAAGTACCATGATGAAAACCTAGTAAACAGGCATCATGCATAGTTCCTCCATCTAATTTCTCTTCACACTTGGGGGAAAGTTCCTTCTAGCCACCATCCATCTACCATCCATATCATGTCTTATCCTTTTCACATCCTCCATCCTCCTCTGGATCTTGATGAGAGATATATAGGCCACCATATCTACATGCTTTTGGACATCTCTTGACATCCATCTCACATCTCCCATCTTTATCCACCTGTCCTTTTATCTACCCATCCTTCCTTTCATCTATCCTTCTGCACTATCTTCTTCCCTTGTCCACCCTTCGTCCTATCTTTCATTCACCTCCGTCATTCTCTTTTTATCCTCTCTTCCATCTTGTCGTACCCCCTCCTAATGCTTCCTCACATGCATGACCTATCCTAAGTGGGGGAATTTTGTTCCTTGGTGACGTAGTCCTTGGAGACCTCGTATCCACCTGTCATTTCTCAATCCTCCTCTCCTATCCACAATCCTTCATCTATCCATCTATTCCTCTACTAAAATCCTTCCATCTAGCACTTCCCTCTTCACATTCCCTAGCATCTCATTCATCTTCCAATTCCTCCTTTCATATATCCCATCACTTGTTTCTTCCTTTGTCATTGGTATCTAGCTCTAGGATATCCTCATGCACCCAATGCCACCCATTCCAATCCTAATTCTCCTCGTGACCAACCATCGCATGCAAATCCTATCCACATCCTCCAGCTATCCAAAGTCAAGTAGTAATCAGCCCATCCAAGCACACCCTTAGCCTTGATGCAAGATTTGATCACAATCCATTCATCATCATTGGGACGCATCCTTCCCAATCCTTGTGTTTTCTTTGGGATTGCATCGGTCCCACATCTAGAGCACTTCATCCGCTTTTCCTCTATCTTGGCCGTTTGGCTCAACCGGGGAAACCTCATGCATATTTACCTCATCTCATCCATTCTCTCTGAGCTTCCTGTGCTTTCAGTTTGTATATATCTTTCCTGTGTCAGTCCAGTCTTGAGTCTGGTCTCACTTGTACATATCTCGCATCCCTGGTTTCTCTCCTTGCAGAAGGTGATGCAGTTCCATTCAGAATCCTATGCTTCAGCAAGTTCCTTATGATGAAATCTTGTTTCAAAAATTTGATCATCATCACATCTTTGGCCAATCATATTCACACTTGACATCTCCATGGAAATGGGTCCTTAAGGATGTATCCTTCCTCTCGTAGACCTAAATCCAATCATCTTTCTGGAAATGGGTCCTTGAGGATGTACCCTTCCTCTCGTTGACCTAAATCTAGATCATCGTCATCGCTGGGTTCTTGTAGGATGTATCCTTCCTCTTGACCTAATCTCAATCCAATCATCATCCCATATCGTTGATCTCTCTAAAAAAAGGCATCTTATTGTTGAATTTTTTATCTTGAAATTTGATTTTGGTTCTTGGTTATCATTCCCGATTCTCTCGGTTGATTCCTCCTCAAATTTTCCATGATTCTTTATATCATGATATACTGTGAATGGATGCACCTAGGATACAAAAATTGATCTTTTTGTTTTCTTCTTGTGAGTCAGTCAGATATGACCCTTGCATGTATGTAATCGGTTTGGGTTCGCATGCTGCACTTGGGAAGTGTTGTTTGCTTGTGGGATTTTCCAACATCATTTTGCCCATGGCTCTTCCTAGGAATCATGTGTGATGCTGGGGAAACCCCCGCATGTATTTTGTGTCAATCCTCTGCAACACCGGTGACAAGGCCTTGTATTCCTAGTAACCTTGGCATGGTCTCTATCATTTCTATATCAAAATAAGTGCTCAACTACATGGCGGTATTCCATCCCGAAATACCCCTCACTCAAGCTTCAAGAAAAATCCTTTCGACCATCAAATCCCCAGCAAAGCATTCCCTTTTAGTCCAATCAAATCATGTCTCAAACCTAACCCTTCATCCTTGATGCAAACCTGACTATCCCATCCCTCATTCTTCTATCCCCTCCCTCTTTCTTCTATCCCCCCTTCCTTTTTTCTTCTATCCTGTCTCTCCTGGCCATCTTTTCGAGATGCCACTAGAGCTTCGCCTTTTCTCCCTGTCACCCTCTCGAGGGGGCATCATCTTGGTCATCCTATTCCAAATCTATCCTAATCATCACTCTAGGGAAACTTCATTTCCTACGTCTACATCTTTGCATCGTCTATTGTTTTAAACGTCTTCGAAATAGCGTTATTCTAACACTATGTCGAAGAGGGGCAAAATGTAGACACCTAAATCTAATTAACCTAATCCAATCATATTTAGTGCCTTCTGAGACATATCAGCTAAGTAATTAAGCATTACCTAGTTAACCTATGTCATCCCCAGGCCCTAATTAATTCAATTAATTGGCTATAGTTCTTATTAATTATCAAAAGAAAGCAATAGCTTAATAATTGATTAAAAACCTATTCCCCTATTATTGAATGAATATGTTATTTATGTAATAAATTCATTAATATTCCCTTTAACCCCTAACCTTACCTATCAAAACCACCTAACCTTGAGTTCTAACTCAACCCAACCCCTTAACACATGCTAACCTAACCAATCCCAACCACCTAACTTAGAGTTCAAACTAATCCCAACCTCTTCACCCATCCTAATCCTAAACTCTCCCTAATGATGTCACATTCCTAATCTTTGGATTAGGAATTCAATCCCTTCCCCAAAGTCAACTTTCTCAAGCTCTATCTTATGCCCTTACCCATGCCTCATTAATGCCTCATTAATGCCTCTTACACTTCTCATTAAGGCTCTTACACCCTTGTTAATAACCTTTCTTCTAGAATCTTCTTGGCTCTCTTCCCTAAATGATCACATTTCTCCCTCTTTTCAACCCAATCATATTGTGACACTTGTCATAATATGATGCACTTGAAGAAGCACAATTCACATGCTCTCTTCTAGGTGCATCTGAGCCTCTCCTCAGGATCGCATCCAGACCCTTGATTCCTCACCCATTTTCTATAAAAGAAACCTCATTCCTTCACAATTTCATCCACCTTCCATGTAAAGTTATAATGCTATTTTGAGATCAAATCATAAATCCATCTTTTAGAGAAGATTTATAATGCCAGTTTGAGATCACATCTTAAAGCTTAAAACACATCCATGAGCACACATCCACAACAAATGGACAAATCCAATGAACAAAATGGAGTTTGAATGAGCTTGTAGGAGGTTTGCACTTTCTTTATTTAGCTTATTCCAAGTTTTCATTTTATGTCTTATCATGTATGTAGTTTATATTATTAGTTGTTGGGTCTTTTGATTCGTTATTAAGCTCCTTTACACCTAATTTTCATAGCTCGTAGTAATTAGGGTCATATTTTTAATACAATAAAGATATATGTTGTTGGTGCTTCATTTGTCGTGTCAATTTTTCTGTTGTCTATGCAAAATTGTGAATGTGTGTATAGTTGTTCATCAATTTCAAAGAGCCAATTGTATTTATTGTGTTTAAATCTATGATCAATTAAATTGGATTTTGGTGTTATTATTTTATCTTGTTGTGATGAATTATTGAAAATATTTGTTATATTGGTTTAAAGATAAATTCATCTTGTGTGTGCGTGCATCTATTCCAAGGTAACCTGCATTTGACAAGCATTAGTAGTTTTTATGTGTTTGATTTCATATCTTTGACAATCGACTCTTTGATAGTGTCCTGCATGAACTTGTTAGGATGCTTTTGAAGATCAATATCATAAAACATCACACACTAGCTGATTAGTACCAAAATCTGATAACAAATATTTTGCATTTTTACTCTCAGGTTTCCAGACGATGAAATAGAAACCGAAAATGGCGCTTTAATCCAAATGACAAAATGACTTCCTCAGATGACAAAATACCCTGGAAATGATGAAATATTTACTATAAATGACACTTTCTCATGTAGATGATGAAATATTTACCGCAAATGACACTTTCTCCTGTAGACGATGAAAAAAATACTAGAAATGACTGAATGCAAAAATTATACCTTCCAGAGACGCTGAAATAAGGTAGGAAAATGATGAAATGATGTCGAAAAATTAATTAATGAAGATGAGATATGTTGAAAATCTCCTGGAGACACTATTTTCACTACCAAAAACGTTGTTTTCACTGTCTTCTATCAATTCTGCAGAACAGAGTGTTAAATTCTTGAAATTGATGGCTAACTACCACGCGGTGGGTGCCAAAATGTGATATGTAAAATGTATCTACAAGCAATCTGCACATAACCACTCAATAACTCATTAAATCAATTGGTTAATCAAATCAAATCAATTGAAAAACACATACAACCAAGTGAAATCAAATTATTGCTTCCTACATAGAAAATCCACATGAATTAATCAATTTTCTCTCAGTTCTAGCACTAATTCATCATGAATTGACAATCATACGATGGAAGATTCAAAGAAAATGCCTAAAATGCATCTATAATTGGTCAATTATGCTCTATTATGCTCAAAAATGCTCAATTTAAGTTCCTAAATGCATGAGTTGATAACAATTGAATGAAAACATGAATAAGATTATGCTCAATTATCCTAGAATGAAATTTTCATTATTTAGCTACTCAAATTTTATCTCCTTATCCCTATGAAATGAGCTTAAAAGGGCTGAATTTTATAGATTTCCTTTGGAGGGAAAATGAAAATGGAGATATCAGATCAACAAGGCTTTCAAATTTGAATTTCATCACATAATGACTAACACAAAAACCACTTCTAAGTTTACCATAATATACAAGGTAAAGCCCATTGATCTGATATCTCTCGTACATTCCAAATGATCTTAACCATGAATGCTCATTTACCATTTTTAGATGTAAAATGTGCATTCTTTATTTGATTCAAATTTTACTCGCTTCTATATTGGACTAGAAGGTCTAACATTACATTTAGAGCATATGAAAAAACAAATGTAGACTTCCAATCAACTATACAAAGTCTTAACACTGTTTCTTTTTAGGTGAGATATGAGTGTCCCACAATTGGTTTTTTGTAACCATTATAGTGTGGTAAAAATACCTTTATTTTGTGTTTTCAACCATGTTGTGGAGATTCAATGAGCATTTTGCAACTTATGCAAAAATGTTGATGCTTTGGTTTCATATACAGGTGTTAGAATCTGATGTGGTTCTGGGAACCGATGCTTTGAATTTGAAATTTCTTCACCATACAAACGTGAATTGTGCTTTCAGACTCAGACCAAGTTTCGGAACTTCAAGAGAATACCAATGACATATAATAAATCATTTCCTGACATTACAAAACTTCTACGTTGGGTTTTGGTATGCCTTCCGCCACTTCCATCAGGACCGACTATGAGTTCCAGAACTCATATCAAATTTCGATGACTTTATTCCTTTGAATTTTCCAAGTAAGGGTGACTCAAGGCCTTTCCAACTGTAATACGCTTGCTTAGATTAAATACGATCAGCATTCATTTAAGCTAGTCTATAGCTATAGGAGGCATGCTGAGAAATCTCTTAGTAAAAGACTTCTTAAGAAATTGTGGAAGTTGATGGATATATCTTCGAGCATTATCACTTTGCAAGAAACCAAGATCAAAATCATTTGGGCAACCAATTAACTTGATAATGAGCCTTAATTGTTGAACATAATGGTTCCCAGGAAATAAGGGTTCCCATTTCAGTATTTCCATAAATATGTGATCGACTGACCAAATGTAAACAATATTTGTATACTCATAACAAATTTTAAAAGTAACTCTGGTGCTCAATACTAATGAGTGACAACATATTTTTTCATAAAGTCTATTTTTGATGTAGTACGTGCAAGCTCAAAATCACTATTTTTAGATTATAGTTTGTGTTTAGAAGTAAATTATTGGGCTTCAATTCTTGATGAAGAATATTTGTTTTGAATGTATGAAACTTTTCCATGCCTCCATGTTTGATTTTCAGGTCTGATGATGATTTTAAAATTTTATGGGTTCAACTTTTCAGGGAATAGGTGGCTTTGATTGGGGATGACGATCGCAAGGACAAAGCAAGGAACCTAGACTGTATGCCAATGATCAGTGCTTTAAGTCCATTGGGAAAAACAATCAAGAGACATGAGCATAGGGAGCTTCTAATAGAGGGAAACGTCTATGCAGCAAACTAAAACGTATTTCTTACCAAGGGAGACACTTAGTTTTTTTTTCAACTTTTTTTCAACTTCCTTAATATGTTTTACGTTTTAGTTTGCTATTTAGCCAATACCCTAATAGAGGGGCAAAGGGAAACAGGGAAAACCATAAATGCACAAGCCAAGACTTTCTAAGGCTTACAACACACCAAAACTTTATTTATAAAGTGGCATGGACCTACCCGGGGGGACAAACTGAAAGATACTCATACAAATCCATTAATGGGTTGAGAAAAATATGACCCATTGTGGAAAGATATATTATTGCTAAGTAATATATTAGAAAATATTTATCGCCTCATAACTTTTATGAAAACAATCTTCCAACTGGTAGAATACCAAAAATATCTAGGGGAAGACCTACGTCTGCACAACCATTTTTTATTAAAAAATTCTTGAGGAAGCAAGGATGCGTAATTATCATACCATAGAAATTGATTAGAATCAACATCTGGAAAATTATTTTCTTCATATACCCGTTGTAGTTGGCTAGGAGAAGGATTTAGATTTCGGATAGGATGTCATGTGTATAGATTAGGATGATGACCAATTTGAGTCACTGACTAATTCACCATTTTAGTTACCTTAGTGATTTTATGCATGATATTTTTGATGCACCCAAACCTATTTGAACCTTCATCAATATTATAATTTAGATAACTTAAAGGTCATTCCTGGTCTTTCTAATTTTTGAATCTTACATTCTTCTTTCATTGGATCAAATCTCTCAGAAAGAATCTCCTTACTTTGGACAAAAAGGAAATCATCAGTATCAACATAAGTAAAAGGATAAAACATCTTATTTGTATTTCTAATGGGTTCACCTTCTGAAAAATTAATGTCCCCAATCTCATTAAGGAATGCATGTACTTTGTTTTTAACCTCAAAATTACAAACAAGGAATAAAGATGATTTCATGTGAGTCTACATCTCACATTTCTTGAAAATAGAGCCTAGGGGAGTAGAAAGAGGAATTACCTCTCCTTTAGCTTGTTCTTCTCTTTTTTCTTCAGAAACAAGGCTTTTAGATAGCACGTGTGGTGAGATGGAGGTATTTGATTTTCCAGCTTCCTCCTCCAATTCTTCGTCAATTCCAACAGGTACTAAAATATTATAGGCAATATTCTCTACAAAAGGGACAACCACATTTGGATTGACTTCAATAATGTGACCATCTTTGTCTATGATCCTACATAAAAAGTTGTCACCTGATCCTTGCAGGTATCGATCTAGAATAAAGACTGGGTGATTGTTTGTTTCATTGAGGTACAACTTATTTTTATAACTTTCATTGTTAAATTTAAATGTCTAAAAATCTGGTTGCACGCATGACATTGTATTAGCGGCTAATGTTTATTTATATTTCAATTATTTTATGATATATTTATTATTTTTCATACACTTTTGTTGCAACCATTCTTATTCATTATTCCGTTGAATGAAAAATTCATATTCAGGTTTCTCGACATCATGAGAGGTATTTATAACCCATCCATTATTGCACTCTTTCATTTTGAACAACCCTTTGTTCATTCCTTGACTATCCATTTCATCAAAAGTAAATATCTCAAATTTTTTTCAAAGTACAAGAAGTATCTTTTGTTTCTTCTTTGTTGATTTCATGACCAGATTATTTCCTACTTGAAGTTAAAGACATCATAGGGTTTCTTGGTGATATATGAGATTCAGTAGATCCTTCATCACTAGAAACGTCAAAATAATTTGAAGTCTCTTCATATTTAAAATGGTAAATTTAAGATACATGAGTCTTGACTTCTGCGTTACTTGCCTTTGGATTTTGCAAATGCTCTTGGCCAAAAACTATAATACTAGAACATTCGGCTATGCAAAACAAAATTTCCATTGTCTTTGATTTCTCAACATAACTACTCATAGCTTCCCTATTTAGAACTACTCTAATATGATTTTGGTCAAACCATTCAGAAAATAAAAAATCATCCTCTATCCTAAAGGCTTCTTGTTTTGGAATTTTGAGATCGCATGCTTTGATTTTATTAATACTATAAGGTCTAATATTACTGAGAGGGATGTTGAATCAATAATCTATCAGATCTGAAACTTCTCACAAATCATTCAACACCGTAAATAACATTTATCAACTTTAAACCTTATGCATGGAATAAACAAAGTAATCAAATAATCATCCACACATGCATCAAAGTAACACCAGCATTTTTATCATGGAAACCCTGACTAAGGGTGAAAAATACAGTGGGGATTAGCACCCACAAATATTTGCACTCTTCTGAAATGTGCCTTGTTAAAGGCCTATCCCTATTAGAAGCTTACAATGATGTCATATTAGGAGCAGACCCTGTTAGGAGTCACCTGGTTAAGGGATTTACCTCTAGCCCTATTAGGAGCTTTATCTTGTTAGGAGTAACCTTATTAACAAATTTCAGGCCCTAGTTAAAGAGCCACCCTGTTAAAGGATTTACAAATCAGACCTATAAAAGTCTAACCGGTTAAGAGATTTGCTTGTAGAAACTGTTAGGAATCAACAAGTACAATGATTTGGGTATAACATGCCTCCTTTGCTTGTTCAGATCCAATTAAGCACAACACTTCTGCTTCTTGTAGACTATCTTCACTCTTCTTTTAACCACACCTTTGCATCCATGATCTATAATTTCATAATCCATCATTTTACATATAAATACATTACAAGTTCATTAGACTGCCACAACCTTAATCATGACCTAATAAATTGAATTTCATCATTAAAATCACTCCTGCTCAATCCTTTAACCCTAAAGTGTATTACCAATCTAGAACATTCAATTACAACTTTAGGTTTGTGAAGCCTACCCTAGCCTGGCATAGCTTAGCACTGATTTTCTTGACTATACTCTTTAGTTGACACTGATTTTGAGATACTTAGACTATATGGGCACATGTTATTATTTGAGGATTTGTTAGGTCCTATGCTATGTTTATTTACCACTTTGATTATTATTTGAATACTCTTATGTGATGTTTATGTTTGTTAATTCATATGACTTTTATGATTAAGATTTTGATGATGCAGTATGATGGACACAAATATCAGATGTTATTATGAAGTTGATTTATTTAGGAATTCATGTTTATGTATATTGGGATCACATGCAGATGTTGTTTAAGTATGATGAATCGTTGGAAAATGCAAGTGCTAGTTAATATGTGTTTGATTAATATCATTTATCATACTATGTTTTATATAGTGATTTCTTGGACTATTGATGTTTGCAATTAGTGTGCAGGAGATAGACCATGGTTCTAAAAATGGGGAATTGGGAATGGATCTATGTTTATTCTGTAAAGCTAAGGTACTGTCAAATAAAGAGACAAGAACCTCTTTGTCATATGTTTTATTCATAATTCTAATGTTGTATGATTGTGTTCAATATTGAATTGTAATTGTGTAATTAGTCATGTATTATGTGTTAATTGTGTTGTGTCACTTGACACACGTGTGTAATATGTCTTGGCGTGACTTATCATTATAACTAGGATAGGTATGACACCAACTAGAGTGTTAACCTATAGAGTTCTCATGCTTACCCCAGGGTTTGGAAATATTAGAATTAGTCAAGTTAGTTTAATTTCATAGGTTAACTTCAGGTGAGGTTTAGAAGGGTTAATTAAGCTTCCAAAAGGTAGTTAGGGTTAAATTTAATCACCCCACTTGGTACCCTAGGGGTTAGGGGTCAATTTTAATTCACTATGAGGCACATAACACATTTATGGCACCTCTAAAATATCCCATTATAAAAGTGGCAAAAATAGGAGTTTAGGAAATTTGGGCAAGCCATCTCCTCTTACCCATGTGAGCCTTTAACTTCATTTATGAGGGAGGATGCAAGTGGGGAGAACGTATTGAATTGAGTGACTTCCCGATTTATGACTGTTAGATATTTTTTAGGTAGGAAGCCTTTTTAGGGAGATTTTGGAGGAAAGATAGGGATGTTCACCCGCTCTCTACTCTTAGAGACTTCTAGTTTTGGAAGGAGACTTGGAGAGAAAGGAAAAGCTTAAAGTGGAAAAGATTCTCAAACTTGCACATTTTTCTTAAGCTACGAATTCTAGGTTGGTTTCATATCTTCCATATGTTCTTAGAGTAAATTTCCTTTTTTTTGCGTTGAAGGATAGGTTGTTCTTTCATGGATTTATGTTTTCTTGTGATGAACCCCATTGATTTTCATGGGGAGTTTTTATTTATTTTTCAAGTTGTTTTTTTATTTGTGTTATGAATTTATTAAGGGAGCCTTCAAAGCACACTCACCCTTGGGAGGGCAGAGTAATCTTGAAGGGTGAAAGGATAGTGACAACCCTAGCAGTGTAGAGTCTCCCATGTGTGGGGGGATGAACATGGATATTTTGGTCTTCATGATGCCAAGCTTGCCTAAGGGCATTTGGAGGCCATAAGGAGTAATTGATGGCTTGAAGCCATGGTTTTGATTTTTGAGGAGAAGGGATGTTGGAAATGGTTTTGAGCCCATGCGTGGAATTTGCTTCTTGCTATTTTCTTGGCTTCTCCTCTTGGATATATGGTCCACTTTCACCCCATTTTAATGGGTCTTTTGGAGACCTTTGTAAAACCTTAGGTATGGGTGCTTTCTTTTGTGATTTTTGGTGTAGTTAATGACTTGATGTCACCTGATCATTCATGTTTCCCCAAGCTTGAGTGTGGCCTTGTAAAGGCCTAGGTTGGGAGGTGAGCCTTCATGGTCAACCTATTATTTCCATGCAGGTTTAGCTGGAGTCTTAAGGAAGGCATTTGTTGGAGTTTTTTGTTGAATCACCTTATGGTAGATTGTGTTCTAGCTTTGTGATCAGATTTTCTCCCATGCCCATGTATTTAAAATGAAGCTTTGTAAATTTGCATAAGAGTGCAAAAACAAGTTGCAATATTGTATTTGATTTATTTATTAAGTGAATGAAAATAAATATTTCTCCTCCATTTTAATATTGGTGATTATAAAATTATATGGACACCTTATTGAATCCAAAGTAATAGCAATTTATTTGCATTTAAGTGAGAAGGTCACATAGCTATTCCTTTAAAGCATAGTCCTAAAGATAGTTATGAGTTAATATTTTCTAATTTAACATATAGAGAAAATAAAATGGCTATTTTCCTTTAAAGTTACAATTATCTAGTTGCTCAAAATAACCATTTATTTATTTTAAAAGAGAAAATGAATTCATTTATTTAATTTCTCCCTTTGATCTAAATATATATGTTTAGTGTAAGCATTTAAGATAATGGTCCTTTATATAATAATAATAATAATAATAATAATAACAATAATATATATTTATTCTTATATATGTTTATTATTTTATACATGAAAAATGAAAAAAAAAATAGGATTGAAAAATTTATAAGATGCTACTAGATATATATAAATATAATAAGCGATATATTGTTAGAATAGTCCCAAAGGATAACTGAAAGGGGGGGTGAATCAGTTATCAGCCAATTTAATTCTTTTCCTTTATTAACTCCAAAATACAATAAAGTAAATGCACATTCAGATAACACAATAGACAACACCACAATTTGGTTATGGGGAAACCAAATGGTAAAAACCCCGGTGGGAATTAACAACCACAATAAACTATACTTGTTTATAATGATCCTTGTTAGAAGATCTTGCAACCCTATTAGGAGTTTTTTTTTTACAATGCAATAAGTATAGTGACTTGGTTAAGGGTCTGACCCTATTAGGAGTCTTTTACAAATAACCTGGTTAAGGGTGAGGACTCACTGTCCAAAAGCTCACTACTTTAATGGTGAATGCTACAACCTTCTAAAGAATAGAAATGCACTATATCTGATGATGAACTATAGAGTAGACCTACTATCTTGATCAGTTCCAGTTTATTGTAATCTTTCACTTCTTCTTCGCATAGATCCTTGATGAATGAAACACAACTGATATTCTGCTCTGTACATTTTCTGTCTCTTGTCTTATCATTCACACTTAGCGTTTCACAAATGACTTGCTATAAGTATATTCCTCAAAGTATAAGATCATGGGACCTGTTAGAAAACTCTTCATAACATCCTTGTCAGCTTTACTAATCACACAAGCATAATTACAACTGCGTAATTTAAACTGAGTAGACGCGACACTTCACTAAGTCGGCCTCACCAAATTAACTCTAACTTTGCAATCTTGTAGAAACACATTTGGTGCCTTTGGATAACTATCTTTAACTCATAACTAATCTTGAATATACACATGCATATCCTAAAGATAGGTGCAACTCAAGAACCAATGCAATACGTCAACTCGTACAGACAAACTCCAAAAACTGTAACTACCACATAAAAGAATTACACAACATAACTGAAACATCATATCTGAATCTGCGTGTATGAACAAAACATCAAAAACATGTCTATAACATGAATATAACCACGCAAGGCTTGATATCATCATTCTAATAAGTACATACAGATCATTGTTGTATATTATATGTTGTCATCAATGACAAACATACAATCAACTAGCTGCCAAAATTAAATCTCCAACAATCTCCCCCTTTGACATTGATGGCAACATATGATATT
>MU225720.1:8563928-8575346 GCA_018584345.1 Thuja plicata
ATGTATCCTTCTATTTACTAGTAGCATCATCTCTTGATAGGTCTTTTAGAGTGGGAATAACAACTTCTTGTGTGGCTATCTCAAAGATGTCAAAACCAACACACTGTAGATGTGTTATCATTTTGTTATTCCAATCCAGATAATTTTCTCCATCGAACTTAGGACTCTCTTTTCTAAAGTATGTCATTTGATCTACCTTAAGCTGGTAGGATTTCTCTCCAAGGCACTTAGCTCTGATACCAATTGTTAGAATAGTCCCAAAGGATAACTAAGAGGGGGGGTGAATCAATTATCAGCCAATTTAATTATTTTCCTTTATTAACTCCATAACACAATAAAGTAAATGCACATTCAGATAACACAATAGACAACACCACAATTTGGTTACGGGGAAACCAAATGGTAAAAACCCCGGTGGGAATTAACACCCACAATAAACTATACTTGTTTATAATGATCCCTGTTAGAAGATCTTGCAACCTTGTTAGGAGTTTTTCTTTACAATGCAATAAGTATAGTGACCCGGTTAAGGGTCTAACCCTATTAGGAGACTTTTACAAATAACCCGGTTAAGGGTGAGGACTCACTGTCCAAAAGCTCACTACTTTAATGGTGAAGGCTACAACCTTCTGAAGAACAGATATGCACTATATCTGATGATGAACTATAGATTAGACCTGTTGTCTTGATCAGTTCCAGTGTATTATAATCTTTCACTTCTTCTTCACATAGATCCTTGATGAGTGAAACACAACTGATATTTTTCTCTGTACATTTTCTGTCTCTTGTCTTATCATTCACACTTAGAATTTCACAAATGACTTGCTATAAGTATCTTCCTCAAATTATAAGATCATGGGACCTGTTAGACAACTCTTCATAACATCCTTGTCGGCTTTACTAATCACGCAAGCATAATTACAACCATGCAATATAAACTGAATAGACGCGATGCTTCACTAAGTCGGCCTCACCAAATTAACTCTAACTTTGTAATCTTGTAGAAACACGTTTGGCACCTTTGGATAACTATCTTTAACTCGTAACTAATCTTGAATATACACATGCATATCCCGAAGATAGGCACAACTCAAGAACCAATGCAATATGTTGGCTCATACAAACAAACTCCAGAAACTGTAACTGCCACATAACAAAATTACACAACATAACTGAAACATCATATCTGAGTCTGCGTGTATGAACAAAACATTAACAACATGTCTACAACATGAATATAACCGCGCAAGGCTTGATATCATCATTTTGATAAGTACATACAGATCACTATTGTATATTATATGTTGTCATCAATGAAAAACATACAATCAACTAGCTGCCAGAAGTAAATCTCCAACATATATATATGGTTACATATATATCTATTATTATAATTAAATATCAAATTGATTTATGTTTAATAAGCTGGTTTATTTTCTTATCAGCAATTTACACACTAAATATGTGTGTTTGTGTGTGTGTGTGTGTGTGTGTGTGTGTGTGTGTGTGTGTGAAAACCATATGAAAAGATAAAACCTTACTTATAAACAAACAAATTAACATTTTTTTTTTTAAATCACGTTTTATTGAAAACGTTTTAAAAATAAATAAAAATTTTAAACAAAAAAGTGGGAGTGTTTTCCCTGGCTCACGGTGGAGCCTTCCCCACACCCACGGCCTTCCCTTGTGAAGGGAGAAGAGAGGGGAAATCTGGCCTCCCCGCAGCGGCCTCGGATGTTGGTCTGTGGCGGCACCGCCACCGAGGGCGGTCATCACAAGGGGCGCAACCCCCTCTCTCTACCTCTGTGCTTTCTCTCCCACCCATGACCGCCTTTTTTCCCTTCCTCGGCTTCACTCCTCCGCCCTCATGCAAGGTTTAACAAAAATAAATTTTCTTCCAAACCCCATGAATTTTGAAAGCCTACCCTAACAAAAAAAAAATTAAATAAACCCATAGTGAATTTCTTTAAAAATGACATAGGAGTATGAAGTTGTTTTTATAGAATTTTTGAATCCATAAGGATTCTTAGGTTTACGTTTAGGTTAGTAGATTTACTTATTTATAAATTTCATTTTCAAAAATGGACTTCAAAAAGTTGTTAAATTTAGTTTATAGTTGCAAATGTTGACTTTATTAAGTTATTTTATTGGGAATTTAATATTATATTTTTTATATTAATTTAACTTTATATATATCTTATATTTTTAATGGGGGATTATTCAACTTGTAATTTAACCAATTAGGAGTTATTTTATAAACTACATAATTAGTTTGTCAATTTGAGATTGATTTAATTTTATGGATTTAAATCGACCATTTGAAAAAAAATCAATAGTTTAACATAACTTTATTATAGATTTAACTAAAGGTAATAATATTATCGAATGTAAATGTTAAATGAGGGATAAATATTTAAGTAGCGAGATATAAGTGAATATTCAAGTATTATTTAATTTATTATTTAAACCTGGGAATATATAGTTAATATTATATTTCTTCTATGATAATGATTAGGAGCGATTTAATAAGTTATTACATTAGGTTAAATTGGATAATTGAATAAATATAGTAAATTAATTTTAATACTATTGCATTTCTATTAACGATTTATTAAGATTATTGTGTCAATACGATCATTTAAGGGAACTTTAAATGCGATAAATTTAGTAAGAGTAATTTGTAAATTAATTTATTATCCACTCATCTCTAAACCAAGATTGAACCTATTCAACTGGAAACTATCAGAAGGGTTAATTTGATAAGATTTATATTAAGGGTCAATTACACTATAATCATCGGGTGGAAATAATAGTCAAAATTAGTCAACTACTCGTCTATCTAAACACATATGTTAGTTAAATAACTAGTGACTTAAATCTAGAGGGAGGTTGACCAAGTCAACATTGTTCATGATGCCCCTCGAACCTGTTTCGGATCCTTAACCGATAAGTGTAATTGTAACACTACACCTAGCTAGTCAACCTTCAAGACATGTACATGTGCAACATAGATAGCATTGAGTCTTTTAAAAAAATGTTCGTGTGTTTTTTCCCAACTTTCGGGCATGATGTATTGGTATCGGTGTTAGTAATAACTGAGAGGGGGGGTGAATCAGTGGCCTAAAAAATTTATCCTTTAATCACTAACCACCAATCAAATAAACCTCAGATTATTAAGTCCCTACAAGATGCATGCCATGAAATACTTATAATTATTAACTGTCTGTCGGTTTTCCTTGTTTGTCCTTATTCTCTTTGATTACCGATATGCAGTATAACTATTTACTGAAATACAGTAAATAAGCAGAGTATACCGATATATCCAGAAATGCATATGTGAAATGTAAAATAGTAAGTAATAAACCATACACACATAACACTTGGATTTTAACATGGAAACCCTGTTGAGGGAAAAAACCACTGGGACCGGTACCCCAAATTTTCACTCTTCTGAAGTGAGCCCTGTTAAAGGTTACAAACACACTATTAGGTGTTACCTTGTTAGAGGATTTTATACATATAGGTTGTCACTTAGTATCGGGCAACTCAATTTGCTACCATCCTTGAATCAGCCTCTTTCTTAGACTGTCAATAGCCTTTAGGCAAATCTAGTGCTACTTTCATGAATCAACCTTTTTGGCACTCCTTGGGATGTACATCAATATATAGAAAAATGTTAAGTCCTTCTCTGTTAAGAGACTTGATGCTTCAATGGTTAAATTGAAACAAAATGACTTGTTTCTAATGCAACTTGAATTGCAGATTTTCATATCTATTTAAGTACATTACCGCTCTGATCAATATATCAATTCAATTCTATGTGCTCCACACTTTCTTCTTTGTGATGTTGTGCTCACTATTTTTCAGTGTCTGCAGAATTCCTTAGCTCTTCCTTCAGCTTGATTGATTAGTATTGCATGAAGTTATCCTTCATCAGTTTCTCTTCAGCATCTTCTTTTCATTCACTCCCCTTAATCCCTTTTCTGTGAATGTTATTGGAAATGAATTAAGCTTGTCTCTTATATAGACATGATATTAATTGATTCTTGATTCTTGATTCTTGGCGTAAAAAACAATCCATCCAATCTGATTTAAAGTATAACTCCTAATTTATCTCATAGTTATCTTCTTGTCAACTGTACAAATCTTCTTTAAATAATTCACTTAACTCTGGTTGAATAAAACAATGAAAACAACCAGTTAAGTCTATCTTTAGCTCTTGCCAGCTAGATATTTTGTCATTTTCTGAACTCTCTGTTTCGTTGGTCAACTCTTTAGTTAGTCATTGGTTACAACTGCCAGTTCCATCGGTGTGACTCCAGTTAGCTTTGGGATCTCCGTCTGCCAGGCATCATTGGATTTTTACTTGTCAGGCAACACTGTCTTCAGTTCGTCAGGTAACCTGTGGTTTGCTTTATCAGGAAACACTGTCTTTAGTACGTCGGGTATCACTGTGACTTTTCTTCTTAGGCTTTACTGATGGTGTGCACTCTATCGGTGTTGTCTGTCACTTAGTGAATACTTGACTTTTATGCATTGCTAAAAGCATAACCTTTGTTCCATTGATTCTCTGAAGTCTTTGCCATTATGACCATACAAATTATATCAAGTTGATATCAATGACAATATAAACCATTAACTAATTTAATGCCTTGCATTATCATCAATTTTAGCATTATCAAACATTCAATCAGTTATATGTCATCAATCTCTCCCTTTGGCATTGATGGCAACAAAACTTATATTATCACACTATACTATTTCTAATACAATATGAAATACAATTTTTGAGATTCATCAAACAACCAATCTTTGTTTGATAACCGATAAATTTCTGAACTTCGGTAAGCTCTATTTTAGCTTAGATTTGATTCTTGCAGCTTTCTTTTTTCTGATGTGTTGAATCTCCTCTAGTGTCAATTTCTGCTTTGATGTCTTGTTCTCTTTTCAGCAACTTTCTCTTTGTGTAATCTTTCATACAATTTTCTCTCCCTTAGGATATAATCTCTCCCTGTTGGAGTGATCTGATAATGGATAATCTCTCTTCTTTTTCTCAGAAGAATGTGATAATATGAATAATCTCTCTCCCTTTGATAATAATGCCAATCAAATATCAAAACAGTGTATGTTGCCAATTGTTTTAAATATCTGACATTCATGTTAAATAATCATTTTCCTCTTATCCATAATATATTCCTTGAATTTCCCTTATCCATTAGCAATACAACATTATGCTCTAGTGCTTGCTTCTGATATATACCTATCTGTATATAGATGTAGCTTTGAAGTTCTTCTCTTTGCTTGCATCAACATTTTTGATATTCTGATGATATATAGGCTGATGCAGCCTTTAGTCTTTTACTGATTGGTAGACAAGGGTTTGACCTTTTAGTCTCTTTCTCAGGTACTCAAATGTATCTTTGGGAAGTGGCTTGGTGAAGATATTGGCCAACTATTCTTTTGATTGCACATACTCAAGTGTCACTTCTTTCTCTTGAACTTTTTCTCTCAAATAATGATACTTGATTGCAATGTGTTTAGTATTTGCATGCATGACTAAATTCTTGGAAATTTTTATTGCACTGGTGTTATCACAATAGATAATCACTGTTCTAAGATCCTCATATGCATACCTTCCAGTAGTCGTTTGATCCATGCAATATTTGAGCAATTTGCAGCAGCAGCAACATACTCTGCTTTTGTAGTAGACTGAGAGATGCATCCTTGCTTCTTACTGATCCATGTGACAAGTTTGTCACCCATAAAGATGCTCCTCCAATTGTGCTCTTTCGGTCATCAATATTTCCAGCCCAATCAACATCGGTAAACACCTTTAGTTCAAATTTGCCTTCTCTTTTATACCATAAGCTGAATTCCTCAGTATTCTTCAGATATCTTAGGATTCTTTCCATAGAAGTCATATGTGATTCCCTGGGGTTAGCAAAAAATCTAGAAACAATTCCTACTGCATGTGCAATATCTGGTTTAGTTGTTACAACATACATCAGTTTTCCAATTATTGATATGTAGAAAGTCTAATTTACCTCTGTTGTCTTGTCCTCCTTCGTCAACTTACTTCTAGTAGCCATCGGTGTTCCAACTGGTTTGGATTCTTCCATCTTGAATATCTTTAGGACCTCTTTGATGTACTTGGACTGTGTAATGAAAATACCTTCACTTTGTTGAATGATCTATAGACCAAGAAAGAACTTGAACTCTCCAAACATAGACATCTCAATTTTTTTTCTCATCTCATAAGCAAATTATTTGCATAGCATCATTGCCTCCAAATATGATATCATCAACAAATATTTCAGCAATCAAAGTGTTAGCATCAGTATCTTCTTTTAAATATTGTTGTTTTCACTAGTCCTTATGAATCCAATACTTATTAGATAGGAATGAAGTCATTCATACTAGGCTCTTGGAGATTTTTTTAATCCATACAAGGCTTTGTGAAGTCTACATACCATGTTCATCTTGTCTAGATCTACAAACCCTTCTGGTTGCTCAATGTATACCTCTTCTTCAAGTATTCCATTTAGGAATGTTGACTTGACATCCATTTGATATACTTTGAATCCTTTGTATGAAGCATAAGCAAGTAGTATTCTCACTCCTTCTAGCCTAGCAATGGGTGCAAAGGTCTCTCTATAGTCTATACCTTCCTCTTGTGCATATCCTTTGCATACTAGTCTTGCTTTGTTCCTTGTGACTTCTCCATTCTCATTCATCTTATTCCTGAATATCCATTTTGTACCAATGACATTCTTGTCATCTAGTCTTGGCACAAGTGACTATGTTTTGTTCTTCTCAATCTTCTCAATCTCATCATTCATAGCACTTATTCATTCCTCATTATCTAGTGAAGCATTGACAGATTTTGGCTCAAACTCACAAATTAAGCAACTTGAGTTTAAAGACTTACTTCTTGTTATTGTATCATCTTTCTTATCTCCTATGATCTGGACCTCTGGATGGTTCTTCCTTAGATATCTTGCAAGTATAGGTATAGTCCTTTGTCTTTTAGCTTGATCATTATTTTGATCTTCATTCTATTCTTCATCAGCTTGCACATTTTCTTGATCATTATCCTGACCATCAGTATTTGCAGCCTGCTGTTCTGGAGTAGTGATTTGCAGCTCAGGTGCTCTACATTATTGGTAGAGTAGAGTTTTAGGTTCCTTGTTGTAAGTGAACTTATTGTAGTCCTCTGGCTCTTTATTGCTTTCTTGTTCATTCTACATTGTTGGTAGGGTAGAGTGTTAGGTTCTTCGTTGTAAGTGAACTTGTTGTAGTCCTCAGGTTCTTTAGTGCTTTCCTGTTCATTCTTCTCTACAAATTCATCTATCTTTACATTTGCACTTTCAATCATTTTGTTAGAGGCTTTGTTTAGACATTTGTAAGCCTTGCTCTTGGTAGAATACCCTAGAAAAATTCCTTTATCACTCTTGGAGTCAATTTTTTCATTTCTATCATCTTTTAAGCTATAATATTGATTGCCAAAAATTTTGAAATAACTCACATTGGGTGTGTATCGATACCATAGCTCATAAGGTGTCTCCTTGGTGTCTTTCTTCAGTTGTACTCTGTTTAGTGTGTAAATAGAAGTGTTGACAGCTTGTCTCCAAAATATTTGGGTGATTCCTGTTTCTATCATCAGTGTTCTAGCACAGTCAACTATTGATCTGTTCCTTCTTTCAGCAATCCCATTTTGTTGTGGTGTTCTTGGTGCAGAAACCTATCTTTTTATACCATGCTCATTACAAAAGTTAGTGAATTCATCTGATATAAACTCACCCCCTCTATCTAATCTCAAACATTTTATATTCTTACCACTTTGTTTCTCTACCAAAACCTTATACCATTTAAACATCTTGAATGCTTCAGATTTATCTTTTAGAAACATGATTGTCATCATTCTAGAGTAATCATCAACAAAGATAATAAAATATCTATCTCCATAATAACTCTTTGTCCTCATAGGTCCACATAGATCAGTATGGACTAATTCTAAAATTGCATCAGATGTATGAAGTTTTCTTTTGAAGCTAGACTTTGTCATTTTACCTTTTTGAGATTTTTTACACATGATGTTGTTGGGCTTGGTCATTGTCAGTAAGCCTCTGACATTTCTCTTTTTGCTAATTTTAATCATGTTGTCAAAATTCACATGACACAATCTTTTTTTCCACAACCATATGTCCTTGTTTGTAGCAATCAAATAAGTAGATTCAATATCATTCAGATATAGTAAGTTACCTTTTGTCTGCTCACCGGTACCAATCAGATTTCTAGATTTGTTGAAGATCTTTGCCTTCTTATTTTCAAATGCTACTTTGTGACCTGAATTATTCAACTGAGAACACTTAATAGATTATAATTCAATCCATTTACCCAATAATAATTCTCACATTTTATCTGGTTATTCAATATTATTGTTCCTCTACCTTCAACTGGACAAGGTGTGTCATTTCCCATTCTTACTGATCCACCTTTGTAGTATTCAAAAGTCTCAAACTTTTGCTTATCACCAGTCATATGATGAGTTCAGCCACTATCTATGATCCAAACATCATTTTTACTAATTTTAGATATGAGAGTTGTTTCTACATACCTTTCTTCATCATCATCTGAATCATCCTTTACAGCCACAAATACCATCTCAATATCTTCATCAGATTCGGTGTCAGTATCATCATCCTTGCATTTTTCTAGGTAGCTGACCTTCTTTCCTTTGTCCTTGTAGTCTTGGGTATCTCTTCTTTCTGATTGTCAGTAGCTTCTGTAATCACCTCTGTCAGACCTTTTCTCAAAAGATCTGTCATTACTTTTGTCATCTTTTCTTTTGTTAGTACATCTTGCAGCAAAGTGTCTAATCTCTTTGCAATTAAAAAAAACAAGTGGTAATTTACCTTTGTATTTACCTTTGTCTCTCTGCATTCTTCTGGCCATAAGTACTTCAATTTCATCAAGATCAACTTCTTCATTTTCACTATCACTATCATTTCTTATAGTGTCTTTGTGACTTGATTTACAAAGTTATTCATTTCAAATGAAATTAGTCTTCCAATTAAACTGTCTAGAGTAACATTGCTATTTACTACTGCTCTTATTTCTTGAATGCCAGATACTCTAATAGCATAGGTAGGCACTAAGGTTCTTATAATTTTACTTACCACTGTGTCTTCCTCCAGTACACCTCCAACTCCTCGGATAGCATTGACAACCTCTTTAATTCTTGTATTGTACTGAGTGATGTTTTCTCCTTCTCTCATTTTGAGATCATCAAAATTTCCTCTAAGGCTTTCTACCTTGGCTCTCAAAATATTTTTGTCACCACCATGTACAAGATTCAATTTGTCCCACATCTGCTTTGCAGATTTGCATTCTTTGACATCTTCAAATTCAGCATCAGAGAGTGAGGAAGCAAGCTCTATCATCATGTTGTTATGTTCATGCTTCTCTCTCATTTGTTCAACTATTGGTGCTCCTATGGGAAACACATATTCAATTTCAAGGAATTGAGTAACATCATTACCAATACTTGATAGGTGGAGTCTTATTCTTCTTTTCCATGAAGCAAAATTATCTTTGTTCAACTTGGGCACATCTCGTCTGTTTATATTGTGATCTTGACTTAGGTCTTGAAACCTTCCTTCTAAGCACACAAGCTCTGATACCAATTGTAAGTAATAACTGAGAGGGGGGGGGTGAATCAGTGGCCTCAAAAATTTATCCTTTAATCACTAACCACCAATCAAATAAACCTCAGATTATTAAGTCCCTACAAGATGCATGCCATGAAATACTTATAATGATTAATTGTCTGTCAATTTTCCTTGTCTGTCCTTATTCTCTTTGATTACCGATATGTAGTATAACTATTTACCTAAATATAGTAAATAAGCAGAGTATACCGATATATCCAGAAATGCATATGTGAAATGTAAAATAGTAAAGTAATAAACCATACACACATAACACTTGGATTTTAACGTAGAAACCTTGTTGAGGGAAAAAACCACTGGGACCGGTACCCCAAATTTTCACTATTCTAAAGTGAGCCCTGTTAAGAGCCAACCCTGTTAAAGGTTACAAACACACTGTTAGGTGTGACCTTGTTAGAGGATTTTATACATATAGGTTGTCACTTAGTATTGGGAAACTCAATTTTCTACCATCCTTGAATCAGCCTCTTTCTTAGACTGTCAATAGGCTTTAGGAAAATCTAGTGCTACTTTCATGAATCAAGATTTTTGGCACTCCTTGGGATGTACCTCAATATATAGAAGACTATTAAGTCTTGCTTTGTTAAGAGACTTGATGCTTAAATGGTTAAACTGAAACAAAATGACCTGTTTCTAATGCAACTTGAATTGCATATTTTTAGATCTATTTAAGTACATTACCTCTCTGATCAATATATCAATTTAATTCTTTGTGCTCCACACTTTCTTCTCTGTGATGTTGTGCTCACTATTTTTCTGTTTTTGCAGAATTTCTTAGCTCTTCCTTCAGCTTGATTGATCAGTACTGCATGAAGTTACCCTTCATCAGTTTCTCTTCAGCATCTTCTTTTCATTCACTCCCCTTAATCCATTTTCCATGAATGTTATTGGAAATGAATTAAGATTGTCTCTTATATAGACATGATATGTAATACCCACCTCTTGGTTTGCTTTTCAGTTTCGGTTGCCGAATTCTTTTAGGGATTTTCATGTATGTGTGGTTTATTTCAGATGGATTAGAGGATATTTATGTATCACGTTTCAGTATGCTATTGATTCATTGTTTAGAGTGTTTTATCTCCTTTTTGCATATGATTTATGGTTATTTCATGATGTTGATGTATATGTTAGGATTTCATTTCGATTATGGTTTTCTGACAATACTGACCCTAGAGTTATATGCACATGGATCATTTGTATGTTTTGCATTACTGTTTGATGTGCTTGATATGGTATGGGACAGAGTCGTAGTTACTTGCTTCGGCGAGATCCACACGATAAACTGGTCTCAACCATTGTTTGCTATATGATATGCATGTGTGCTCGTCTTTGTGATGACAGGTTTGTAGGTACCGGGCTACGTCTTCCCTGAATTGGCAGGAGTGAGCGTGCCCTATCGCAATATCTCAATGGTAAGAGAGGGGAGATAGTATTCGGGTCCATATCCACATCCTAAACCCATATTTTGTCCTATTGATGGACAAAGAATCTGATTGACTACCCTAGTGTGTGAATCCGTCAAGTGACGTGGATTCGTGAGCCTGTTTGTGTGTGTTGGGGTTCTGTTTCAGTTGATTATCTGTTTACATGAGTTTCAGGTGTTTTGATGATGCTTTTAGCTTGATTATTTAATGAATTTTCATGGTAAATATTAATGTTAATTATTGCACCTGTAATAGGGTTAAAA
>MU225720.1:8593647-8605745 GCA_018584345.1 Thuja plicata
GGAGATTAAATATTTTAATTAAATAAGAGGAATTTTATTTAATTAAAAGAGAGATTAAATCTTTTAATTAGATAAAAATGTTCAAACCTTAGGAAATATTGAAATAATTGAATAATTGAATTAATTACAATTTCATCAAGGAAATTAATTTGAATTGAAATTGTTTCAAAGCATTGATTCAGAAATTGGGGCCCAAAGTCTAGGCGACCATTTTAGGGTGCATACAGCAGGATAAACAATTCATGTTTGTCTTTGTGAATTGAACAATTGTGTAAAGACTATGCTGACTTTGTACCTAATATAGAGGTCACATTCAAGCACACACATTTTGGCGCCCACCGTGGGGCAGAAAAAATGATTTCTGGCCTCATTTTTAAACTTTTTGACAATGTTTTGGGAACTCTACCGTACGTCCGTATAGCACTGGTACAAAGTCTCACGCAAATTTTTGCATCAAGCCATGCAAATATTCGCTCTCTGTAGTACTCTGTCATGCGAAGAAATAGAAATATCGAGTGATTCGAAGCACTTGCTCATGCGCAACGAAGTACTTTCTCACACGAACTTTAGCAGACAGGCACTTAAATTTTAGAATTTGTAATCTGGTGTTTTTATTTTTTGACATCTATTTTCTGCTGTGATTTTTTTGTTTCTGACTTTTGCTGTAGCATAACAGTGGTTTGCAGGTTCGCTAGTTGTCAAAGATCAAAAAACTCTCTAACAGTTTGCTTACAGGATGATTGTCAAAGACATAATCAAAATGTCATGTTTATTTACTGTTTTTCTTTCACATAGTTTAAATAGGGCTTTGTTAAAATTTTGTAAGGATCCCAATAGCAAAGCAGGGGAATAGGCTCTTCATTACATGGAAGTGATGCCCATGGATGAAATTGAGACCCAGATGTTGCTAGCATGACGAATACTTGGGGAAGCAAAGAAAGATAACGAATCTTTAGCACTTCGACTTGTTAGGGGATTATGCTCTTCTCTCTTTGAGAGAATCAGAAACCCAAAGGATTTTGGATTTGGTGGAGTGAAACTATCTCGGTGATGAATATGCTTGATGTGTTTAGGTGAAGTGAAAAGGTAGAGAAGTACGCTCTTCTCTCATTGAGAGAATCAGAAAATCAAACCCTTGGATCCGAACCAAGTTGTGTCACCTTTAGAGGGCCTGCCGGAAGTTGAACCTCCAGAAATGACACAAGTGAGTACACACCTTTCGCTGGTGATTCCACCTCACTCTAATAAATTCTACTTTGTTGTAGTCTAAAGACTCCAAAGCCATAGTAACTTCTTTCTCATGATTTTGACTATCATCATGGGAAAGCCTTGTTTGTAGTACTGAGCGGCACCGCTACCAGCCTTGCTTGCAAGGGTGTGTGACTTAAAAGTGTTAGTGTGGCTGCGAGGCCCCAGCTCTATATCAGAGGCATTGGAGGTTATTGTGAATAGAATCCTACTAAACACTCTTTTAGTTAGATGCCTGCCCGGTTCACCTCTGAAAGGAGACATAATCTGTGCGCAGGGAGAGGGAAGAATCTCTCCCCTAGATTACCAACATAGGTATGCACCTAGATGCTTGAAGTGGTATATGACATTGGCCCCTGTTTAAGGGTAACCTTCAAACATATATACTTATTCCTTGGAAACACCAAAAACACGGCGCTCTTTCGAGGGTGACACTGTTGTGTGAGGTGCATGCATACGCATAAGACAGCGGGGCACAGATTTTGTCTTCTCAACCAATTTTCTTTGTAGGGATAATTGAGTGTTTGTTCTTGAGTCTTAAACTATCTGAATCATCATCAAACAAAGACTCCCATTATTCTACCAAGTTGCTTTGTCCTTGGTATAATTGTTTACAACTATTGCTTGTGTCACAACTGATTGATTGAAATTTCATGTTTGTAAATGAGTGCTTGTCACCTAGAAATGGAGATTTCTGAGTTGTATCATCATAAAACTATCCCAAACCTAGAGAACGGTTCCTGCTATGTCTCAAAATCTGGTTTTTACCTTGAAAATTCAGTCCGTTTACCAAAATTTGGTCTTTTCTCACACGATCTTTCAGAAACCTAGCACTTGCTCACACGAGCTGGCATCTTCTAGCATGAAGTTTAGCACTTTCTGGTGCGGTGAGGCATTTCCTCACCTGAATCTATAGCCTGGCGTCCAAAACAGTGACCTTTTTCCTGTTAACTGGTGAACTTTTTGTCTGATCTGCCTTTTGTCTGGGGTCTGATTGCTTGTTTCCTCATTGTCTATAGTCTGAAACTAGTTGTTTCAAGTTGCGAACTAACTAATTCATACTCAAACTTGTCTTGTCTCTTTGTCTCCATCCTATTTTCTTGTTTTTTTGTACCTTGCAACATGATAGTCATATCTTGGCTGTTCTAGCCATACTCTCGACGACTCATGCCGGGTGCATCTCACACTTTGGTTGTTCTACCCTATTACCTCTCTTTTTTTTTGATACCTCTAGAGATAGAGTTCTGAGTCAGATCTTAATTTTCCTCTTGTATCAACTTTGTCTATGCCTGTTACGACTAGGAGCAATAATATTTTTCCCATACGCGGTTCTGGAGTGGGTAGAAGTAAACCTCACAATCAAGGAAAAGGTCATTTTGAACCCGTTATTCAAGTTGATAATCAAGAGGGATCCTCAGGTTCCTCTTCCCCGTTCAGTATAGATCTGAGTCCTAATCAAAAACCAATGCTTCAGTTTTGTTCTAATCCTTTGTTTCAAGATTAGCATAATCCATTTCTCTCAAACCAACAAGGCTACATGAAGTCATCTATTTGGGTTGATCCTATTAACGAACCTTGCTACCTTAGTGATCCTTTCAGAAATTTTAATCCTTTTGAATCACTGAAGAGCACATCGGCCATGAGTTCTCATACTCATACTGAAGGAGTGCATACTGAATAATCTCACGTTAACAACATGACGTCTCCTTTCGATTACACGCAAGGTCATGACCAATCACAACATGAACAAGGTCATCAAGAAGAAGAGCATCACCAGGGTCAAGATCAGACTCGGAGCATTTATGAAATTCTTGGTAACGACGATGACCCAATAACTCAAAATGACATAGACATAGAAAATTCTAATAAAGCTCTCATCAAAATGATGGAGATATTTCTTGAGGAAGACAAAGAAAAATACTTCCTAGATTTGGAAAAACAAGGGGTCAAGTTACCCGCAAACTTCTAAGTGGAAACGCTTGTCGCTAAAGAAGAGGAAACTGAAACCTCCAAATTGCATAAAATAATTCAAGACATGCAAGGTCAAATCAGTCAACTTATGAAAGATAAGGACAAACCAATGAAATATTTTACAATGGAAAGTATATGTCCTTTTCCTTTCGATAAGAGTATTGTTATGACACCTTTTCCCAAAGGTGTAGAGCTTCCTAAATATGAAAAGTATCTAGGTACCACTGATCCTCAGGGTCACTTAAGAGAATTTGGTGCCTTATTGATGGAGTTTATACATGATTAAACATATTTGATGCATCTTTTCCCACGAAGTTTGGGTGGACCTGCTATGGAATGGTTCTCGCGACTACCCACTGGTATCAAGACTTTTGACGAGATTTCCAATCTCTTTATGCAACATTATTCTTACAATATTCAACATCCTATCAACATAAGGGACCTTTGTAACCTTAAGCAGAAGCAAGGGGAACCATTCTTGATGTTTCTCCAAAGATGGAGACAACTTTGCACAAAGTACCCTCACAAAATACCAAAGTCTGAGAAACTTGATATATTCTTGGATAATCTCACCCCTAATTTTGGGTATCAAGTACAACTTCAAGGTCCCCTTAACTTTGATAGTATGATAAAACAAGTTGTGAGAATAGAAGCATTCATGGTTAAAAAAGGTGAGTTGACCTTGTATAAAGATAACAAGCAAAATCCCTCATCTTCCAACAAAGATAAAGGGAAATTTTCCAACAAAAATAGGGATGTTGTGAATGATGGGGTGGTCAATAACGTGAATTCAAATTCTTTGAAACCGGTCTTCAATCTCACCTCTGGTATACAAGTGACCAAAGCTGTCGAAAATGTTTCAACCAATACTCAACAACCTTCTAAATTTTCTGGCAACAAATCTTGGGCACCGCGACCCAAGCGTGAATTTACCTCTTTGGGAGAACCGCTTGATGTGGTTTTCAAAACTTTGGTACAAAATTCGATTCTTGCTCCTTTGGAGAAACATCTATATGATCCACAACCAGGACCTCATTGGTGGAATGAGAATGCTTACTGTGACTACCATAAAAATAAAGGTCATAAGACTGCTACATGTCTCCAATTACGTCATAAAGTCCAAGATTTTATTGACAACAAGGTTATCATTGTGGAGAATCATAATAATAATTTGGATCATCAAGCATTCAAAGATCCCTTTCCTTGTCACGAGAAAGGTGAATCCTCTAATGCTCAGAATAATAATGCCAAAGTTAATTATGCACATACCACTTACGATAATGTGATCAACATGATTGAACCAATGGAAGTGGAATATTGCAATATGTTTACTAATAAGGGAAGTGGGAATTATTCTAAACCTAGAACCCCATTTGTCTTGAGAGGCCTTGGGTCTCAATCATCTAAATCTAAAACATCTCAAGATTGTGTGAACATTGTTACTAGATCTAATGCTAGAATCTCTATCAAAGGTCCTAACCCTCCTATTGCTACGTCCATGCCCAAGCAAACTGCGGATAAGACTATTGTTGGCTCTACCAATAAGACCATGAAGGTGGTCCCTACACCTCCTACTGCTGGTTATAGTATTCTTGACCAGCTTCAAAGGACCAATACTCAGATAACTATTTTTGAGCTATTAAAAATCTCGCCTGCTCATAGGCAGATTCTGGACAAAGCTCTCACCGAAGCTAATGTCCCAAAAGATATCAATCTCGATCAATTTCAATCCATGGTGGGTCACTTGACCTCGCTGCATTATTTATCCTTCTTTGAAGAAGATGATCATTCAATTAGTCACCCGCATAATGCTCCCCTGCACATAGAAGTCATGATTGGTAAACAACTAGTCCTCCGCATGCTCATTGATAAGGGTGCTGGTCTTAATATTTGCTCCGCTCATTTTCTTGCGCAGCTAGGTTATGGCAAGGATTGCATAGATTCTCATAAAATAATTACCATAAAAGCCTATAATGAAGAAGAGAGACAATCTAAAGGTCTAGTTGTGCTCCCCACTTGAGTTGGCCCAGTTGAAAGAAACGTCACATGTCAAGTGCTAGACCTTCCTCTTTCATATAATATCTTACTAGGAAGACCGTGGATCCATGAGATGCAAGCGGTTCCCTCTACATACCATCAGTGCATCAAGTTTTATTTTCAAGGCACAGACGTGACAGTTCCCGCTAGTATGGGTTCTTCTTGTAATGCTCTCACTCAATCATCTGACAGTCTTGTTCCAAATAATAGAGAATACACAGAACTCTATGATGCCAAGCTCAAAGACATGGAACAAACACTAAAAATCACTGACATAGGCATGGGGGGATATCAAATAGAACCCGTGCTGTCATTAGCAGCTCTACCCCTGTCTCCTCGCTCTTATGGGAGACCTTTTAAGCACAAAAAATATTTCGCTACTCCTGAGATAGTTTATGATGGTGCATTTGTATGGTCTGCTACACCATTAGAAGATGAAGATGAGGAAAGAGCTATCAAGGCTTGGCTTTGTAAAGGAAAGAACACAGCTGAAGAGACTACTCTTTCTCGTGAAATAAATCTCAACAATGAAGGTCTTAAGATTATGAAACATTTTGGGTACAAAGGAAGTGGCCCAATAGGGGTGAATGGAAATGGGTTACTGGAACCTATTCAAGCTATAGGTCAAAAGACAAAAGACAGCACTAGTTTAGGTTTCAAAAAGGTCCTGTTTCATCTAGGGATCAATAAATTTGTGCCAGAAGTCAAACCCACACCAAAACCTAAAGGTACAGCTGCAGTTGACACCATAGAAGATAGCTCGGATGAGGATTGTTTCCCTTACCCCATTCCTCCAGACCTGGCAGCATTCTTTGTCGAACCAGATAAATTTGTGCCACATGTTAGTACAGCTGAGAGTGATAGTGATTCTTATAAAACCACTCCATTTGAGACATTAACTTTTGAGCAATGGAAAGACTTACAAGATCCTAACTTCCAAGGTGAACGGTACATGCCACCAGAATTTCAAGAGCGATTGACACAAGAACAGGCTAGTGTTGCAAGAATTCAAAAACCTTCATGGTGCAAGCACCTGAGTCATAGTTTGGATATAGACTCTCATGAGTATGAGTTTGATAGTTTGTCAGAAGGATCTTATGAAAGACTTCTCGGCGTGAGGGGTCTATTTAAAGGTCTAACGAGTCTGAATCTATAGGTGTTAACATGTCTTCTACTTCGGTCATTAGGGATCAAAAGGATTCAAACACACCTTTGGATGAGATCGGTTTAGCTCTCAGCTTGTTAGTTAACACTTTCGATGACTATACTATGAACGCACTTGAACCTATCACATCTCTTTCCCTCCAACATCCTGAATTAATAGACTGGAATTCCCCTTCTTCATCCAGTGAAGTCCTTACATTCCAAAATGATTACACTCTAGCCTGCCACCTTCATGTTGTTAAGCCTGTAATGTCCTCCACTAGTGAAGAAAGTGTCAACATGACCGAGGCGGACATCAAGTGTCTTAGTTGAAAAATTAAAAGAAGAAAAAATAGGCGCTCTGATGGTGAAAACCACATTGTGGCAGTATCAAAGCCAAAAAAAGTAAAAAGAAAAGATGTATCCGAAGGTGAAAACCTCTTTGAGGCACCTGAGGATGAGATACTTGATGTGCTTCTGAGTCACTTTCAGGAACGCTCATCAATGTTAATTGAGCCAACTTGGCCGATAAATTTGGGAACAGAAGAGCATCCACACATCATTCATGTGGCCAAGTCATTATCTAAAGAAGAACTTAAGGAATTCACAGAATTCTTCAAAGAGAAAAATATAAATTTTGCATGGACATATTCTGACATGCCAGGTGTGGATCCTGATCTCATTATGCATCACTTATCAATAGCTCCAGGTGTGAAACCTGTCAAACAAAAACTTAGAAAGATGCACCCGCATGTGGCTTTATTGATCAAGGCCGAATTGGAAAAACTTCTAAAATCTGGGTTCATCCGAGCGATTGATTATGTAGAATGGATCTTTAATATAGTCCCAGTAACTAAACATGACAAATCTATCAAGGTCTGCACAGACTTTAGAGATTTAAATTTGGCCTGTCCCAAAGATGATTTTCCACTTCCCAATATTGACATGATCGTGGACATGACAGCAAGATATGAGATGTATTCGCTAATGGATAGCTTCTCTGGCTATAATCAAATTAAAATTGCACCAGAGGACCAAGAGAAGACCATTTTTACCTGTGCATGGGGTACATTCTCCTGGAATGTTATGCCCTTTGGTCTAAAAAATTTTGGGGCTACTTATCAAAGAGTTGTCACTACAATATTTCATGACATGATGCATAGGAAAATGGAGGACTACATGGATGACACACTTGCTAAAAGTATTGATAGAAAGACACATCTCACTGATCTAGGTCCTATACTAGATCATATGGAAAAATTCAAGCTGCGTCTTAACCCTAAAAAATGTGCATTTGGGGTTACTTTAGGAAAATTATTGGGCTATATCATCTCTGCTAAAGGAATCAAGGTGGATCCAGCAAAGGTACAAGCTATAATCGAAATGCCTCCACCTCATAATATCAAAAAAATCAGAGGTCTCCAAGGTCAGCTCCAATCTATCAGGTGGTTCATCTCACAATTAGCTGACAAGTCGCAACCATTCACCAAAACTCTACATAAAGGTGTGACTTATGACTGGAACAAAGAATGTGAACAAGGCTTTCAATAGAATAAACAGTATTTATCCAATCCACCCATATTAATGCCTCCTATTTATGGGAAGCCTTTGACCTTATATATCTCAGCAACAGAAACATCTCTGGGTGCACTCTAGGCCCAAGAAGATCAAAATCATAAAGAAAGAGTCATTTACTACATCAGCAGAACATTGGTCTCTTACGAAATGAATTATTCTATAATTGAGAAGGCTTACTTAGCAGTGGTGTTTGCTTCCCAGAAGCTACGACACTACATGTTGGATCATACTACAAGGCTAATCACAAAGATTGATCCATTGAAATACTTACTCAGTAAAGCTACCCTCACAGGTAGACTAGCTAAATGGGTTATGCTCCTTAGTGAATTTGATATTACATATGTTGAGAGGAAAGCTATTAAGGGGCAAGCGATTGCAGATTAGTTAGCTGAAGTGCCTCTTACAGATCATCAACCATTAAAGATGGAATTCCCAAATGAGTCCATTATGCTTCTCACGCATCAGACATGGACAATGTTCTTTGATGGTTCATTCACCCAATAGGGGTCAGGAGCTGGAATTTTTTTTATCACACCTCAGCGGTACTCCTTACCAAAGGCATACAAAATGATGTTTTCTTGTACCAATAACACCACTGAATATGAAGCTTTGATCAATGGGCTAAAGATCGCTATTGAATGGCGAGTAGATGAACTAAAAGTCTTTGGAGACTCACAACTGGTTATCAATCAAGTGAATGACATCTATCAGACGAAAGATGAAAAGCTAGTGCCCTATAAAAATATGGTTGACAGCCTTAAGAAATACTTTGCACATGTTACTTTTCAGCAAATCCCCAAGGCGGATAATAAATCGGCTGATGCTATGGCTACTCTAGCTTCTATGTTACAAATGTCAGAGAATGATTTCAGACACGAGTTCCTAGTGGAGACGTTATGCTACCCTACCTATGACTCTCTTGACTCCCGGATGATCTGTTTAGTCATTGGACATGATTCATCTCGCTACCACCACATCTACTCTTATCTCCATGACCAAATTATTCCTGACACATACTAGAAATGAAAAATGTCACCTTATCCATAGTGCTTCACGGTACGTCATCATAGCAAATGACTTGTATAGATGAGGTTTAGACGGTACCCTCCTTAGGTGTCTAGAACCTGATGAGTCCAAACGCGCGTTAGAAGAGGTACATGAAGACATTTGTGGTTCTCACTCAAATGGTCTGACACTGGCTCATAAACTTATTATAGCTGGTTATTATTGGCTTGACATGGAGAAGGAAGCTACACAGTTTGCCAAGTCTTGCAAACAATGTCAACTCCATGGTAATTTGATTCATGCTCCGGCCAAGGAGCTTATTCCCTTCATCACTTTCTGGTCGTTTCAACAGTGGGCTTTCGACTTAGTGGGTCAGATATATCTATCTTCTTTGAGAGGACATAAGTACATCATCACTACTATAGATTATTTTACTAAATGGGTTGAGGCAGTACCTCTTAGTATAGCTGATGGAAAATCTGTAGCTATGTTCATACAAAACTACATTATCTGTAGATATGGTGTACCCTCCTCTATTATCACTGACAATGGAGAACAATTCAAGAACAAAGATCTGACAAACTTGTGCAATAAGTTCAAGATCATTCAACATTGGTCATCTATTTATTACCCCCAAGGTAATGGACAGGCTGAAGCTTCCAACAAAACAATTCTTAAGATCTTGCACCGTACGGTACACAAATCTGGACGAGATTGGCACCTCCAGATTAACCCGTCTTTACAGGCCTATCGCACCAGTATAAGAACTCCAACAGGGGCCACGCCCTTTGCTTTAGTCTATGGTACAGATGCAGTACTACCTATTGAGGTTGAGATTCCTACCTTGCAAGTCTCTCTGAAAGGCCTTATTACTGATGACGACATTAGAATATCTCAGCTACAAGAGCTTGAATTGCTGGATGAATGTCGAAAGGTGGCGTTCAATCATCTCATAGCATATCAAAAGAGGATATCTAAGAGTTATAACAAGAAGGTTAGACCAAGATAATTCCAAATGGGTGATCTCGTCCTGAGAGAGAACCCCAAAAATCAGCAACAGCGGACTCAGAAAGGGAAATTTGAGCCAAACTAGCTTGGTCCTTATATTATTACTGTAGTATTTGGGTCTGGCACTTATCAACTCTCCACCACAGAAGGTGAACCACTCAAAGAGCCCATCAACTCTCTTCACCTGAAGAAATTCTACAGTTGAGATATCTTTTGCATGCTCATGTACATATTTTATTCTAAAAAAATCCTAAAAATTTGAAAAATGTCCTGAAAAAATGATCATCTTAGTGAAAACCTGGCAAACAGGCGCCTTGATGTATCTATTATCCTAGTGAAAACCTAGCAAACAGAGGCTTTAATGTATCTATTATCCTAGTGAAAACCTGGTAAACATGCGCCTTAATAATAATAATAAAATAAAAAAACCAAAAAATTAAAAAAAAAAAGAGAAAAAAGAACAAAAAAATTGAAAAAAATGAAAATATTAAAAAAAAAAAAAAACAGAGAAAAATGTGTCATTGATGAAAACCTGGTAAACAGGCGTCATGGTAGCAAAAAATAAAATTTCTACCAAGATGGTGAAAACCTAGTAAATAGGCACCTCTTGTTTCGCAATACTTTATCTGTCGCAGCGTCTCTTAGCTTTCTCGCAGTTGCTCTTATGCTTTCCTACTTTAGTTTGCTTTCCTACTTTAGTGTTCTCATGCTTTTTCTCTCAGTCATCTTTGAGATTTTTCTCAACCTCACATGGATTGAAACTGGTCACACTCAGGGGCATGTTCCTGGTCTAGGGGGCACTGTCTTATCTTTTTGGAGTCTTTCTCTCTTTCACATTAGTCACCAGTGGTTCTCACTACGTCTGCCTGCTGATGCCTCAATCTCGTTATCGATCTTAATGCTTGAGAATTTCTTGCGACAATCACCAATGGTTCTCACTGAGTCTGCCTACTGTCACCACATTTCTAGGATTTTTCACATCATCTTGCTATCTGCGTTGTTCGGCTTCGATCCATTCATTACTTGGGGGCATGGCTCCCCATTTTGATCGCTCTTCAATTTTCACTTGAGTCAGTAATCTTGTCAAAGGACAACTTTCTACTGGCACAAACTGGTGTTTCTCAACACCTTAATCAAACAGTGTTTCTCAACACTTTCTTTGGATAGATCTGTATTTTTCAACACACATTGGATATCCCGTGATGTAAACATCTCTCAATATCAATCAAACACATAACACTCACAAGCACAATGGTGTTTTTCAACACCCTAAACATAGACACATTCGTAAGCCTTGAAACTTGCTGAGACATGATTGATTCTTTCTTTGTATGATGTCTGTTCTTATGGATTTCACTAATATTTTCTTTGTCTATTGCTTGTTGGTGTGGTTTCGATGATCCAGCAACGTCAAATAAATAGGGTGTATGTGATAAGAGCTTCTGCATTAAGGTGGAAAATCCTCACATCCCTTGATCTTGTTTATTTGTACGCCAAGGGGAGGTCAGAACTATCTCCTTGACTGTTATTGCTTTTTTTGTTTACTTACGAACTCTTACTACATCAAACTGGAAAGAATGTCTAGGTCACCTTGGCTTTTGTGCCTTAGTGCTTATGTTTATTTCCTACATTTTATCTGATGAAAGTCATATTCATATTCTTATGGTTACAATGGCACTAGTAAGGATTGTATTGACTCTGATGATCCAAAATCACTCGATGATGATAAATACGATGAGTCCAACAACCAAGTCCTAGGATTGCATTTAGCTTAGGCTTGCATTTTGCATTGTAGGCTTGCATTTGCATTCACATTCTAGGCTTGCATCATGGTAGTTTTTATGATCCCTTCATTCATCTTCTCACTCTTCAAGGGTCCTCATCTTTCATCATGGCTTCCTCTCAACTGCACAAGTGTCTGGTCCTCACTCTCGATCTTTGATTCATGTTCTTTTGGTTAGTACCTATTGTATGTTGCAATATCCTGCATGAGATGATTAGTACCATTACATTCATTGCATTACATTCATTTCCAAAAAGTGCATTTTCATACATTCATTTGCATTTATATATCCATAAACATGTGCATCCATTATAAGCATAAATCA
>MU225720.1:8626575-8643058 GCA_018584345.1 Thuja plicata
ACACACAGGGACCTCACCAATCCAGTAAAGATCATCATGTATTCTGCTCAACAAAATCTTTACCCATTTGGGCTCATCAAACTCATGCACATTAGAATACTCGAAGATAGGGTTATCAATCAAGTGCATGAATTCATCTTTGAATGTGTAGTCAGGTTTCATCACGGATGCCATATGAGTAGCTATTTTAACATCTCCTATTATTTCCTTCTTACAGTAAATATATGCATGGATATCTTCCACATGAACAACACCTAGCGGGGTTTTGGAGAAAGCCCCTTCCACATCATCCAGTATGGATTTGAATGGATTCCTCTTGAATACAAATCTCTTCCCCTCTACTATATCAAACACAACAAGAGTCGCCATACTTACTTGGAATTTTCTTAAGTAGGGTTTCATGAAATTCTGAAATGGCACGACTGCTAGGGTTCCATTCCAAACTTCTTATCCGTTTGGTCAACTGCCAAATCTATTATGCCTTCATTCCTTTATGTCTAGTGCTCCAATGCTCTCCAAATTCTGTGCTCTTTGAATGAAAGTGTGAAGATGATCGAATAATTTCTTTCTTTTTATACAATCTACCACATTTAATGTTTGCAACTATACGCAAATTACCCAGTGATTTTGAAACTTTGATCTTGATGCATTTTAGACAATGCGTGAATGCACATAGAAATATAATGTTCTTGTAACCATGATTTCATAGGCGCATACTCAGAGGTGAGTATACCAACCGCGTAGGGGTCCTGAGCTAGAATAGCTCCCCCTAAGACCAAGAAGGTCTATTCAAGTAGAAGTAGAGGGTGCATCCACTGTGGATGCATCAACTACTTTGTCAACATCTTTGTCCTTCTTTACTTCAACCCAAATTTTTCTTGAACAAATTTAACTTCTCCTTTCTCTTCAAATAGTGATTTCTTAGGTTCATCTTGCTTTTGAGTTTTGGATCTACAAAACTTTGAGATGTGTCCTGCCTTTCCACATGTGTGAAAAATAATAGGAGGTCTGATGCTTTTGTTCATCATGCTACATTTCTATGTTGTGTGTCCATTGTAGTTACATATCTGATATGTAGTGTTCTGCAAATTCCTTTGAGGTTGATTTCTCTGATTGTTTTGATTTATTCTTCTTTGATTCTGTTGTGCTTGAGTTCTACAATCTATAGCCCTATAAACAAATTTATTACAAGAGAAACAATAACCATTGAAGGGTCTTACTTTTTTTCAATCTCTTGCCAAATGACCATGTTTGTTGCATGCATAACAAGTTCTGTTAACTTGCTTGATTTCCCTTTTTGGTAGATCTTCTTTAATCTCTTCAACATTTTCAACTTTCCTTTCTTCTGAAGGTGCTTCAAGAGGTTTTTCTCTTTCCTGTAATGAATTGACTTCATTTTGTGTTATATTGAATCCAAGACCAGTAGTGTCACCTTTTTTCTTTTGTGCATTGAGCTGAGATTGAAGTGAATCAGAACTTGTGTGAATTTTATCAATCTTATCCTTTTCTTCTATTAATTCAAATTCCAACTTCTTTTTTATGTTTTCCAATTCTAGAACTTTCATGTTTGCTTTTAAAATTTCATCATCTAGTTTCTTGCTTTCTTTGATCTTTTCTTCAATAGCAATTTGGTTGTCTATGAGCCATTCATCCAGATTCTCAACTTTATCCTTCAGAGACATATTCTCTTCATTGAGATTTTTGATCATTTTCCATAAGTCACTTCTAGAACAATCTTTCAAATCTTTTCTTAGTTTCTTGATAAGCATTTGTGAGCCATCAAATTTCAGTCTAAGTTCTTCATTTTCTTTTTCAGATCTATCAAGATCTTCAAGAGCTGCTTCAAGATTCTTTTTCAAATGTTTTGCTTCTACTGAGTCCATGATCTCCTCAAGTGGTTAAACTTATTTGCTGAGGACCAGAGCTCTAATACCAATTGTTAAAAACACTGAGAGGGGGCGGTGAATCAGTGTTTGTCTATTAATTACTTTTCAGCAGCTTAAACATAAATCAAACATACATAGAATGAAGCTTAACATAACAACTCATAACACATGATATTATTATGGGGAAACCTTGATCAGAGGAAAACCCCGGTGGGAATTAGTACCCACAAATATTGTACGAAGTATAATGAACTTGTGAGATTTCCTTTGCCCTGTTAGAAGCAGTCTTTACAATATGAATACAATGACCTAGTTAAAGGTCAGACCCTATTAGGAGTCTTTTACAAAACCATGTTAAAGGTATATGGCTCACTGCCTAGGCTCACTTCCCAATAAGATGAAGGCAACAACCTTCTAAAAGATGATATGCACTATATCAAAATGAACTGCTATGATGACATTATTGTCTGATCAGTTCCGTGTATGCATGAATGCTCTTACTCTCTCAAAGAGATATATCATATACTAACTTCATAGTACTGTCCCTTTGTATCTTCCTCTTACATAATAATCAACACTTCTTTCATATCTTTACATTACATACTTATATAAGCGAATCTGAATAGGCGCGACCCAAAACAAAACACTAGTCGGCCCTAAAACAAAATATACAATGCTTCCAAACAAGTTGGCTTCAAGTGTGTTTACTACAATGTTAACTACATCATTAAAAACATATAACAAAAGGCGCTTAGCCATTACATCACAAAATAACACACACTGATCAAAACACTTAGTCAGCTTCCATGCTCTGTCTCCTAGATTGCTGATCTATTGATCTGCTTGTAACTTTTCCATTTTGTAGTTCTATACTATGCGTGTTTGGATGTAGCATGTACACATGTCATACAACTTATATCTGAATGTGCAAAAGCTGAATCGATCTCTCACACGTGCGCTAATGTGTTGATCGCTGAGTATCTTTGTCTGCCCTATTTTTCTTACTTAGTCATTTTGTCTTTCATGACAGAAACTAAACATGACTTTTTTGCCATGATGACAACACAAAATGAGTCATGCATCCTCAGGTAGTCAACTTGCCAACAATATCCACTAACAAATTAGCAGAACTAGAAGCTTTAAATGAACGATTAAAATTATGCATCAAGGGTAGGTTTCAAAAGGTAATTATTGAAGGAGACTCACAGATCATTCTCAACGCTCTAAGGAAGAGAGGTACCCCAAATTTCATTTTAAACTCAAAACTTGAAGAAGTGTTAGACCTAGTAGACAGGATACAGGAAACCAGACTTGTACATATTTTTCAGGAAGGTAACAGAGAGGCTGATGCCCTAGCCAACCAAGGTGTTGAAGGGGAGGACTCCACTTTGGTTAAACCAAAATTTTTTATTAACTCTTAAATAATTTGTTACCTTTTTTTTCATGTATCAATATTCACCAAACTAAGAGACTTAGTAAGATAGTAAGCACACAGGCTCCCGAGCACCTTTTTCTAGTCTTTCTGTAGAAATTTATTCTCATGGACCTTCTTTAAAGAATGATAGGTAAATTCTAATATTCCAGGACCTACCCCTAATTTTATTTTTAACATAACCTTTAGATAGAACATGAGAATTAGCACTAAAAGTAGGTTTCTATCATGTGTGGGTTCAGAGGAATCACAAGGTTGTGGTCTGAGTTATGAGGCATGGGTTTATCATGTCAGGGGGAGCTTGCTATCTTAGCTATAAATTGCACATAAGCCTAAAGATAGCAAAGTTTCCCAGCTTCCCAATGGTCTTGTATTCTCATGATTAGTCTTAAATTACAATGGTGTCAGAACAAGCACAAACTCTTTATGTCGGCACACTCAAAGAGACCTGTTCGAAGTGTTATATCACAGCAAGTCGGGTCTAATCTAGGTTTAAAAGGTAATACCATTATAGGCTTGTTAACAAGCTTTTATTTAAATACTTTATTATATAATGATACAGTTATTACCTTAAAATAAAAATAGATAGAAAGCTTCAGTTTAAGGTATACAAACTATCATTATTGTAGATTAGAATCACAATTCTAGAAAGGTTATATTTTTATAGACTTTTACAATCATAGTTTGCTAGCACCTCAGCTATTATCCTATACATTATCATAGTATTCCTGATCTCCCCCCTTTACTTATATCAAGCTTATCATCTCATGTTGAATACCATAAAGTCAGACTGATAACTCTTTAGTCTTTTATATATATATAAACTATGTATTCTCTATACTCCCTTTTAACCTCTCTCATAAACATGCATACTCCATAGGCAAATGATCCATTTGAGCTTTGCATAGTGTCTCAATAGGACGGCCCGCCCTTACAACCTGTGCCGTCTCTCCAGATCTAAATCTGATTATTCAGATCTATACATTTTACATAAAAACTAAAGCTATTGATTTAGTAATTAAACTGCACCATTAAATAACAAGTATATCTATAAAATGAACTACTTAATTTAAAATAAAACAATAAAGAAATAAATCTATTTAACTAACCTAAACTATCTTAATATCCACTAACTAACCTACTAACTATCCTACTAACTACCTACTAACCATCCTACTCATCTACTAACCTACTAACCTACTAACTAGCTTACTAACCTACTTACTAGCTTACTAACCTATCCCATCACCCCTCACTTCCCCCTTGGCCCACGTGCCAAGTGGGAGAGGTGACAAGACACAAAAGGATAAAGGCTGCATAGGGGGTTGAATTTCTTCATGGAGGCAAGGGTAGGTTTAAGGGGACATGAAGATTGGGGCCCACCAAACATAATAACATTAATCCCAAAGGAAGGGATTTCACATGACAAGGGTAGTTGATCAGGTCAGCAAGCAAGGACATGACAGCAAGGAGGAAGTGGCACATGACTTGGGGAGGGTGGTGCTAAACCCAAGTAATATGTTGCAGCCCATTTTTGCATTTAAATTTTTTTTCTTTAAACATTTAAACCAGTCCCATCCTATGCCCAAGTGGTAAAAAGGTAAGGGAGAAGGTATGTGTGGGGCCCAAGGGGATGGGTACAAAGCAAAGGTAAGACTAATTTAGAAATTAGTAATTAACAACAAGGTTAGGTTAGGGGTTTAGAATACTAAATCTAATTAGCAAGAGCATCTTGGGAAGGGAATATTCTCTATGGAAAACAGAATTATTTTCCTTCCCATACAAATTCCAGAGAGCATTTTTGCTCTAAAAATCTGGAAAGTGTCATTGGTATTATTTGGTTTTTGCTTCTATCATATTAATTTCTTGGTTTTATTATTGGAGTAGTTAATTGTATGCATTTGAATTATTTTATTATTGCAATACACTAAGAGAACTATAAATTTAATATTATTATTAGTTGATTTTTACATTAATACACTAACTTGTTTGATTTACTATTGTTATCAAGTTTATCTTTCCTTCTCAATAATTGAGGTTGCAATGGAGATTTTATGGTAGAGTTTTGAACCTATTGAAATAGAATATAGATTTCCAAAGAAAGAATAGAGTGTTTTTTTCTTGAAAACTTACAATCAAGCACATTATAGAGATTACAAGATTCATAAATCCACAAGATTTCATATGCTATGAAAAACTATTACATTGCCTTTCTTCTCAATATTGGATATCATTCTACCATGAAAGATTAACTTCATTATTCTAAAGAATAGAATACAATAGGCATGAAACTAAATATTTTTCATTTACATTATGGTGATCTTTCAAAATACAACTACACATCTTCAAGATGGAAAATCCATACAACCAATGGAAAGCATACAATGTTTCTTTCTTTAATGAAGCTATTGCATAATGAATAAGAGTTCTTCGCATCCTATGTGATAAAGCTTTCAATATGAACATTACAACACTCAACAAGAAATGAATCTCAATACAAAAGGAGTAATCATGCAACATTAAAGTCGCTCTCACACAACTACACCAAAATAGAGATTTCTCCCAAGCTTTTCTACAATCATCTTGACTTCAAAACCTACAAATACATGAGGAGAACCATGGGAAGCTCACCTCCCATCCTAGGTCTCAAGAAGACCAGCCCCGAGCTAGTAGAATCAGTAGCCAACGGGTGACAATCACACATCCACATACATGAATAAAACAACAAAGAACACCCTCCCAAGGCCTGCACAAATGGATTCACCATGAACTCGTAACAAGGGGTGAAGGTGGATTTCCATGTAGGAGAATGCCAAAATAATACATTCAAATAACATGTCTCTTCAAGGCTAAAACAACAAACATCTTTCCATCCAATTTTCTCCTTATCTCCCCCAAAATTTGGATCAAATACAATGGCATGCAAGGGCCCATACACCTTGCATTTGTTCCCTCTTCTCTCCATGAGATGAGACTCTACACTATCATGGAATCCAACTAACCCATTTCCCCATACATGGCCACCTCTTCCCTATCCAAGGGTGAGTAATGCCATCACACCCTTCACAAAACTCTCATATTCAAAACAAAGATAAAACCATAAGCAAGAATTCAAACCCAAAATCTCATTCCCTTACATAACAACAATACAAATACATTTCACATATGCAAGAGAATGAAAGAAACATACAAATATACTTGCAACAAAATAAAGCACTTTCATGGAAATGGAGGCCAACCTTCACAATGTGTTATGGCAAATGAATTTTGAGAAGAGCCCAATCCCTTATGCTTTCTCCATCCAAACCCTAATGTCTCTAAAATTAGAGAGTGGGTGAACACCCACTAACTCTACCAAGGGCCTCTAAAAAGACCTCCAACTTCTACCCACCCACCAACATTAAATTCAGACTTGACCCTAAAGTCCTTTGGCTTTTCCTTGTCCCCTATCATAAATGCCAGATTGGAAAGGAGTGTGGGTTTGGGTAAAAGGTCAAGACTTACTCCATTTTCGTAGCATGTGGAAAATGGGTCATAAAATAGGTCACCAAGGCCACTAGGGGATTCTACATATGTTAAAAACATTCCTAACCCATACCCCTATCACTAAGGTACTAGGATTTTGCTAAATTTGACCCTTGCGACCTCTTTTTGGCCTCTAGAAGTGGCTAGAAAAGAATTAAATCTAAATGATCAAATTAGTGGAACTTTGCAAGTATCTCCAACAAGGGGTTTAATTAGGTCCCTGAAGAATCAGTTAGGCTTAGGTTTACATTTCCAAATTTAGTAGACATGTCATTACATAAACACATAATGAGTGTCAAGTGACACTATAAAATGACATAATACAACATTGACATGTCACTAATTACATAATAAAAACACCTAATACATACATACAATTTTACGGTCACAAATAAAATCACTTAACAATGAGGTTCAGACCTCTTCATTAGGTTCAACCTTGGCTTTACAGTTTGTACATAGGGTTGGTTACTGATTCTCTGATTGATTCCATGGTTCTCTTTCTTACACACTAAACTCGAGCATCAGTAGTCCAAAATAATAAAATCACATGAAATATACATATTCAATTCATACCTAGCAACATAAATCAATAAGAAGAATTAAATTCCTAATTACAATTATCATACATAAATGTTTTAAACTTAATAATTCCATAATCATCATGACATAACATCCATGAAATAATCAAGTCTAATCATGATCCGATCTTCTCATCAATTCACCTATCTAAACATGCATAATCAAAATCAACCACATGTTCTAATTCTAATCCATATCAGAATGTAATCCATACAATATAATTATCATCATAAACATAATATCTCGAGTCTCTATCCAGATAATCAAAAAATGTATCAATGTATCAAAACATAAGGTATCAAAGTGTGAACGAACAGTGATGCTATGATGGGTCGGGGTGAGGCCCCACAGATTATTTCATAGCTTCCTCAAAATATTTGTAGTAGTGTTCCTCAATAATATTTTTATTTATTTTAGAAATGAGAGAGAGCACAAGGAGCACCTGAGACAGGTTTTGCATTGCTTAACAGATAATCAGTTATTTGGCAGCTTGTCAATGTGTGCATTTTTAGACAAGAGGTCAACTATTTGGGGCATCTTATATCTGGTGATGGGATCTCAGTGGATCCATTGAAGATAGATGCTATTATGGATTGGCCAACACTTACCACTATGACCGAGGTGAGAAGTTTCATGGGTTTATCCAGTTATTATAGATAGCTTTTTGAGGGGTTCTCTCAAGTGGCACACCCCATCACTTCTCTTCAACGAAAGGGAAAGAAGTTTGAATGGACTTAAAAGTGTGATAGAGACTTTAAAGAGCTCAAGAGAGCACTTAACAGTGCACCCATCCTTGTTTTTCCAGAGCCTTTAGTGGATTTATTTGTCTGCATAGATACTTCTTTGGATGGATTAGGAGAATTCCTCATGCAAGGTGGCCGAGGTATAGCCTATGATTCTAGCAAACTTAAGACTCGTGAGCTAAACTACCCTACTCATGACCTTGATCTTGTAGTAGTGGTCCATGCCTTAGTGAGATGGAAAAATTTCCTCTTAGGACATTGTTTTGAGCTTCATTCAAACCATCAGAGTCTTTAGTATATATTCACTCAGCAGAATATGGATGGAGTTCTTGTGTGAGTACAATTTTGATGTTCATTATGTCAAGGGGAAGGAAAACATTGTCTCAGATACCTTGATTAGGATATGGTATGATATTTCTTCTATTTTCACTAGCACAAATGTGAGAGATCATATTCTTCATCACTTGCATGAAGATGAGATGTATACAGAGATTAGTGAGTTGATTTGACCTCAGAGACCCTTTGAGGAGAAGTATTCAGAGTATTTATTAGAGTCTGATGGACTCTTATGTCATATACGATGCATTTATGTACCTTCTTCCAGAGGATTTGATGATTTTTTTATGCTAGAGGCTCATAGAGCACCTTATGCAGTGCATTCCAGAGTTAAGAAGATGCATGTCAATTTGAGACAACTTTATCATTGGCCAAGTATGAGATTGAAGATTACCAAGTTAGTAGCCAGGTGGATAGAATTTCATAGGGTGAAGGCTGAGGACCTCCATCCATGTGCTCTTCATTCTCATGAGATACTCATGTGGAAGTGGGACACCATTTCTATGGATTTTATTCATTGGTATTCCTATGTCATCTCACTGTCATGGTGCCATCATGGTGATAGTTGATAAGTTGACCAAAGTGGCTCACTTTTCACTTGTGTGTACTACCTTCACCGCACTATTTTTGCAAGATATAGTTAGACTTCATGGTGTACCTAGTAAGATCATCTTAGATATAGTTTCTCTTTTCACTTCATCCTTTTGGAGAGAGTTATAGGAATCTATGGGCACTAGGCTTAGTTTTAGTATAGCCTATCACCCTAAAATATATGGATAGACTGAAAGGGTCAGTTAGGTGTTAGAAGACATGTTATGCATGTACGTGATGGACCATGAGACCCGATGGGAGGATCATCTACACCTATTTGATTTTTCCTATAACAATGGGCATCATACGTCATTGGGTATGCCTCCTTATCAGGCTCTATAAGGTAGACCATGCAAGACACCACTAAGTTGGGATAGGATTGAGGACAGAGTTTCCATTGGTCTAGAGTTAGTCAATGATATGGAGCAGTAGGTGACCTTGATTAGGAAGGGTCTCAGAGATTCATAGGATAGGCAGATGTGAAGAGAATAGATTAACCTTACATGGTTGGAGATATATTCTTCTTGAGACTGCGGTCGCATAAGAGTCCAATCCATTTTGGAAAGGTCTCTAAGATTGAAACTCATTAGTTTGGACCTTTTGAGATCCTAGAGAGGATAGGACCAGTTTCTTATCGTCTAGCCTTTCCACCTAGTCTATCGTGCATCCATGATGTGTTTCGTGTTTCATTTGTGAGGAAGTACATATATGATGAGTGTCACATTAAAGATTGGGATGCCTAGCAGGTGGATTCAAATGGACAACTGGATTTGGATCCCATTTGTATATTGGCTTGATGGACGTTGGCCCTTTGAGGTAGAGAGCTAGACCACGTTAGGGTCCAGTAGGATTGTTATGATGAGGTTACAGCCTCATGGGAGGATGCAGCACATATGAGATCTCAATACCCCCACCTCTTTGATGAACTCCAGAAGGAAGTTCATGGCTAGAGGGGGAGGATGTGAGGCTTACTCTAGCCTATCATAGCTCAACACTAATTTTCTTGACTATACTCTTTAGTTGATAGTGATTTTTAGATACTTAGACTATATGGACACATGTTATTATTTGAGGATTTGTTAGATCCTATGCTATGTTTATTCACAACTTTGATTATGATGTTAATATGCTTATGTGATGCTTATATTGGTCAATTCAGATGACTTCTATGATTAAGATTTTGATGATGCAGTATGATGGATACAAATATTAGATGTTATTATGATCCAGATTGATTTAGGAATTCATGCTTATGCATATTGGGATCACATGCAGATGTTGTTTAAGTATGATGAATCATTGGAAAATACAAGTGTTAGTTAACATTTATTTGATTAATATCATTTGTCATGCTATATTTTATATGGTAATTTCCTGGACTACTGATGTTTGCAATGAGTGTGCAAGAGATTGACCATGGTCTAAAAATGGGGAATCATGAATGTATCTATGTTTATTCTGTAAATATAAGGTTCTATCCAATAAAGAGATAGGAACCTCATTGTCATGTTTTTTATTCATAAATGTAATATTGCATGAATGTGTTCAATTATTAAATTGCAGTTGAGTAATTAGGCATGCCTTATGTGTTAATTGTGTTGTGTCACTTAACACATGTGTCTAATATGTGTTGGCATGACTTGTCATTCTAGCTAGGATAGGTATGACACCAACTAGAGGTTTAAGCTATAGATTTCACAGGCTTACCCAAAGGTTTGGAAACATTAGATTGAGTCAAGCTAGTTTAATTTCGTACATTAACTTCAGGTGAGGTTTAGGAGGTTCAATTAAGCTTCCAGAAGGTAGTTAGGGTCAAATTTAAAAACCCCACTTGATACCCTACGGGTTAGGGGTCAATTTTAATTCATTATCACGCACATAACACATTTATGGCACCTCCAGAATACCTCATTATTAAAGTGGCGAAAATAAGAGTTTAGGAAATTTGGGCAAGCCATATCCTCTTATCCATGTGAGACTTTAAGTCCACATTTATGAGGGAGGATGAAAGCGGGGAGAATGGATTAACTTGAGTTACTTCCCCATTTATGACTATTAGATATTTATTAGGTGGGAAGCCTTTTTAGGGAGATTTTTGAGGAAGGGTAGGGTTGTTCACCCACTCTCTACTCTTAGAGACTTCTAGTTTTGGAAAGAGACTTGGAGAGAAAGGAAAAGCATAAAGTGGAAAACCTTCTCAAACTTGCCCATTTTCCTTAAGATTGGAATTCTAGGTTGGTTTCATATCTTCCATATTGCCTTAGAGTAAATTAATTTTTTGTGTATTGAAGGCTTTTTTGTTCTTTCATTGAGTTTATTATTTCTTGTGATGAACCCCATTGATCTTCATGGGGAGTTTTTATTTGTTTTCCAAGTTATGTTTTTTTTTGTGTTATAAATTTGGTAAGGGAGTCTTCAAGGCACACTCACCCTTAGGAGGGTAGAGTAACCTTGAGGGGTGAAAAGATAGTGACAACCCTAGCAGTGTAGAGTCTCCCATGTGTGGAGGGATGAAAATGGATGTTTTGGTCTCCATGATGTTAATCTTGCCTAAGGGAATTTGGGGGCCATAAGGAGTAACTGATGGCTTGAAGCCATGGTTTTGATTTTTGAGGAGAAGGGATGTTGGAAGTGGTTTTGATCCCATATGTGGCATTTTTTCCTTGCTATTTTCTTGGCTTCTCATCCTGGGTATATGGTCCACTTTCACCCTAGTTTAATGGGTCTTTTGGAGACCTTTGTAAAAACTTGGGCATAATTTTAATCAGCACGAAATTCATGCAAATGGTCTCCACCACCAAATGGCTGGATAAAATTGAATTTTGATAGAGCATCCCATGATAACCCTAGGAAAGCAGGCCTGGGGTGCATCATTCAGAATGAATGTGGAGAATGGGTCATTAAAAGGGCCAAACCTCTAAGTATATCCACTAACAACTTAGCAGAACTAGAAGCTTTAAATGAAGGATTAAAATTACGCATCAAGGGTAGGTTTCAAAAGGTAATTATCGAAGGAGACTCACAGATCATTCTCAACACTCTAAGGAAGAGAGGTACCCCAAATTGGATTTTAAACTCAAAACTTGAAGAAGTGTTAGACCTAGTAGACAGGATACAGGAAACCAGACTTGTACATATTTTTCAGGAAGGTAACAGAGAGGCTGATGCCCTAGCCATTCAAGGTGTTGAAGGGGAGGACACCACTTTGGTTAACCCAAAATTTTTGATTAACTCTTAAATAATTTGTTACCTTTTTTTCCATGTATCAATATTCACCAGACTAAGAGACTTAGTAAGATAGTAAGCACATAATCTCCCGAGCACCTTTTTCTAGTCTTTCTCTAGAAGTTTATTCCCATGGACCTTCTTTAAAGAATGATAGGTAAATTCTAATATTCTAGGACCTACCCATAATTGTCTTTTTAACATAACCTTTAGATAGAGCATGACAATTAGCACTAAAAGTAGGTTTTTGTCATGTGTGGGTTCAGAGGAATCACAAGGTTGTGGTCTAAGTTATGAGGCATGGGTTTATCATGTCGGGGGGGAGCTTTCTATCTTAGCTAGAAATTGCACATTAGCCTAAAGATAGTAGATTTTCCTAGCTTCCCAATGGTCTTGTATTTGCACAATTAGTCTTACATTACAATGGTGTCAGAACAAGCACAAACTCTTTATGTCTGCAAACGCAAAGAGACCTGTTCAGAACGCTATATCGCAGCAAGTTGGGTTTAATCTAGGTTTAAATGGTAATACCATTATAGGCCTGTTAACAAGCTTTTATTTAAATACTTTATTATATAATTATATAGTTATTACCTTAAAATAAAAATAGATAGAAAGCTTCATTTTAAGGTATACAAACTATCATTATTGTAAATTAGAATCACAATTCCAGAAAGGTTATATTTTTATAGAATTTTACAATCATAGTTTGCTAGCACCTCAGCTATTATCGTATACATTATTATAGTATTCCCGATCTCCCCCCTTTACTTATATCAAGCTTATCATCTCCTGCTGAATACCATAAAGTCAGACTGATAACTCTTTAATCTTTTATATATATAAACTATGTATTCTCTATACTCCCTTTTAACCTCCCTCATAAACATGCATACTCCATAGGAAAATGATCCATTTGAGCTTTGCATAGTGTCTTAATAGGACGGCCCGCCCTTACAACCTGTGTCGTCTCTCCAGATCGAAATCTAATTATTCAGATCTCCCTTGTTCGTCATATTTAAATGATAATCGACCACAAGTTTGATGTAATCCAAACCCTGGGTGCCCTTTAGTCTCCTATATGATTCTATTATTTCTTGTGAACTGAGCTAGATTTCACTCCTAGCATACATTTGTGCCCCTTCCTATGCTAGCATAGGACCCAGCCATATGATCGAGAGACCAGAGCAGTTCTTTCATGATGCTTTAGCACTCATTGTAATATTTTATAGGTGTACAATAACGTCTATTATTTATCATTATTCATAGTTGTTAGCAACCCCTTTACCTCATTTCCTTCCAAATATTTAGGGGCAAAGGACACCACGTTAAAGTCACGTCCTTTCTAGATGGTTTGCAAATTAATCCACGCTGCCTCATGATTCTGCCAGCCTGGGTAGCTAGATGCTTTTGGACATTTCCTTGAAACATCTCGAAGCTCTAGCTCTGGCTTTTAGACATTCTTCGCTATGTGTCCTTTTTCCCTTCTATCCATTCTCCATTCTTCTAAGTTTTTTTTGGGATGGAATCCAAAATTTCTTTATACCATAGGCGTGAGGATAGAACTATGGCTTTCTTAGGGATGCTCAAACTAGAAAGATGGGGTAGTATTCTAAGGCAAATAGATGATGTCTCGCGTCTGGCTGTAAAGAAAGTGATTGGAGAGAGAGAACTAGACTATAGCCAGACATGGAGAACTAACAGTGATGTTATTGGGTCGTTCATTGCCATTGCATTTAGGCCAAAGTTGAAGTTTTGGGATATTAAAAAGATTTGTATTATCCTTTTTGATGATACATGGCTTAAGGGGTTGGACCAAGCTAGAGAAAGTGTAGACAACAATCTTGAGATCCCATACCCGGAAGAGTACATGAACTAGCCAGTTGGGTGTCTCAAAACTATCAAGGTATGCAGAAGGCTAATTTTAATTATCAAGGATATGGTGAAATTTAATTCCTTGTGGCCCAAGATGATTAAATATCTACACTTCCTACTAAAGTGGTATGGCATCTACAAAGATAGCAATGATTGGGCAGGGTCTTTCTTTACTTTTGTGGGGACAGAAGTTCCCCCATACATTAACCTCAAGGATAGCCAGCTTTACAAAGTACGATTACCTTTTCTAAGGAATTCTTATAAGCCTAATGGTGTGAAACATCTGTGTTTCGCTGGAGGAGGGGCTCTTACAGAGGATAACCTAGACTCTGATGAAGAAATCATGATCATTGAGCCTGTCCTTTCTGATGTTTACAAATTTATTTTCTAGCAAGTTTGTTTGTATAGGATATTTTTAGACAAATTGCAATTATGGCCATTGTACATCACTGGCCTTTGAATCTGATCCCTCTTTATATATATTCTGACCGCTGGTTATACCGAGTTAAGACAGTTTATCTTCAGTTTGTAGTGGTAGTATAGTATGTATAATACATATGTGTACAAGAATGCTGGCCAGATATGTCGTCTATGTAATCTGTTGTACATAATATAAAAAATATTAGCAGTAATTCTATTGCCCCATGAACTAAATATGATTTTTTAACGATTAAATAAGCAGATACTATGGCCAATTATACAGATTTTAAAGATAGTTTGCACTCTGGAATAGAAAGTATTAACAACTATGAATATCTAGTCTAAACTAAAATTTCATTAAGACTAAGCTTGGGTTTTGAAACATGGGTCGAGGACAATCAAGGCTGATAGGAAGTAATTGTATAATTGTAATTAATTATGACATTAATACACATCCCTATCAGATACTTTTTCAAATAAAAAATGGTAGTTTTCTCTAAATCTAATACCAGAGAATATTAAATGGCTAGGAAAACAAACCAACTAATATAAAAAGGATATACTTGAAAAACTAAGACAATATATATAATAACATAAATAATAACACATAATCTAGTGAGAATATTTTCAACTTCTTAAATGGAAACACCAATTAAGCATAAAATAAAAGTAACATCAGCTTAGGTTAGGAGATAATTAAGCAGAGCATAGATAAATCATAACACACTCACAAACAACATACAACCACCTAACAAAGTATTAAAATATAGAAAATAGAGATATAGTTATTGTACGCCTCTCTTTCGATTCCCACAGCTTTCCAAAGGTGAGGGTTAGTAGCAAAGGTTCACAAATGAATGCAAATCAAGTATATAATGACTACTAAACGAAAAACAGAAACGTGAGCAATAAAATGTACAAGCAAGAGAAAGGAAGACAAATAAATGCAAACCCCACGATGCTTGAAGCTTCTATTGTTTCTCTCTACTCCTTCTGAAACATTGTTCTTGATGCTTAGTATTGGTGGGGCAGCATCTATGACTTGAGAAGCGTCGAGAATTTGATAATTGAAATGTGTGTGTGTGGTCACAAGATGGATTGAATGCTATAACCAGACTGATGGAGTAATGGCACACGAGAGCTTGAAATCTTGGACCCTTCAAATGGTTATGAAGGGTTTATTATATAGGAAATGGTGATGATACGAATGGTTGAGATCAATCCCAGAGATGGGGAGATGAACGGTTGAGATCAAAAGGAATAGGAGAGGTCCTCAGTAAACTCCACCCCTTCATTTGGTAAAGAGGAGATAGAGTTTGGTTAACTAAAGAGCTAATTATGAGTTACCTTTTTGAACTAAAGAGGTGGGTGAAGTTACCCATGTGGACTGGAGAGATGTATGGAGTAACCCATGTGATCTGATTGGAGTTATCTCTTTGAAGATAAATGAATATTTAATTCATTTATTTAATTAAAGTTTTCAACATGTGAGATAATTGAATTATTTTTTATTTAGAATTGCTTTATTGTCCATTTTAGGGTGTCTACATTTGCCCCTCTTTGATATGATGTGACTTGTTGCAGTGTGTCAAAGAATTTTTAGATTTGATCCTGCCCCAGTGATAGCAAGTGAACTATATGCCCCCTCAACAAATTAAGCATAGAAAATATGCCAGATGAGCATTAATTTATTGAAAAAGTGAATCACTATATGATAATGATGAAAGCATTCCTATGTTAGTTATGATGTTACTGATGATGGATGCATTGATTATATGATCTACTATGCACATGTTTTGGATTTTTCTTATGCAATAAATGAATGCAATCTACCATGCACAAAATTTTTGAGTAATGCATGTGTTAGT
>MU225720.1:8645702-8655767 GCA_018584345.1 Thuja plicata
CACATAGGTCTTCAACATCCTTGTTCTGAAAAGGGGTACCATGATCTGTCAGGATTGTTTGGGGGATCCCGTATCGACAGATGATGTGATTAAGTATGAACATTGCTATCTATTTTCCAGTGATGTAAGTGAGGGGAATTACTTCCACCCACTTTTTGAAGTACTCCATTTCTTCTATGATGTACTTGTGTCTATTAGCTGAAGAAGGGGTTATCTTACCCACTAGGTCAAATCTCCACATTGAAAATGGCAATGGTGATGTGATGGGATTTAATTCCTGGGCTGGTGCATGGATGAGGTCTCCATGAATTTGACATTGTATGCACCTTTGGACATGCTTGTGTGCATCTGTCTCTATTGTGGGCCAATAGTATCCCATACGGATTATTTTCCTAGCTAAGCTGTTGCCACCTCCGTGGGTTCCACATATTCCTTCATGTACCTCGTACAATGCTTTCTAGGATTCCATGGAAGTGAGACATCATAGTAATGTTCCATCGAGACTTCTTCTGTATATAGTAGTAGAGAGGATTGTATACCTAGAGGCTTGGAGGATGAGGGCTTTTTTCTGGTTTCTAGACAGGTTTGGAGGTAAGACGTTGTTTTGGAGATAGCTATAGACATCTTGGTACCATGGGGATTCAGGACCAACAAGGACACATGCTGATTCAATGATAGATGCCTGATGTGATGGCACTAAGAGTTTCTCCACTAGAAATTGGAATTTGGTATCATTACCTAGCATATCAATCAGTGATGCTAGGGTAGCCATCGCATCAGCCGCTTTGTTCTGTGCTCTTGGGACTTTCTCAAAGAGAATGTAATGAAACTTGATGCGCAGTTGTTCCATCTGTGCTCTGTAAGGTATGAGATTCTCATCTTTGGTCATGTAATCATTATTAACTTGGCTAATGACCAACTGTGAATCACCAAAGACTTTCATGTTCTTGATTCTCAATTGAATGGCTATCTTTAGACTGATGACCAACACTTCATATTCTGCTATATTGTTGGTGCATTGGAAGTTAAGTCTGAAAGACTTTGGAATTGTATCATGGTCTAGAGTGATAAGGACTATCCCTGCCCCCGCTCCATGGTTTGTACACGATCCATAAAAGTAAAGTTTCCATACCTCGATCGTTGGTCGTAGTGTCATGATAGATTTGTCATGGAAATCACAGATAATAGGCTGGTGGTCTTGAATTGGTGCCTCTACTAGTTGATCAGCGATCACATGTCCTTTGATAGCTTTTTTGTCTACATACTCAATGTCAAACTCGCTTAAGATCATTACCCACTTGGCCAGTCATCCAATGAGCGCTGCTTTGCTCAGGAGGTACTTGAGAGGATCAATATGTGCAACCAACTTCATTTGGTGACTCAACATGTAATGTCTTAGCTTTTGGGAAGTGAAAACAACTGCCAGGCATGACTTCTCAATGGGTGTATAGTTTATCTCATATCCAACCAAAGTCCTGCTTAGATAGTAGATGGCCCTCTCCTTTCTTGTATCATCATGTTGTGCCAAGAGGACACCTAATGCTAATTCAGTTGCTGAGATATATAGAAGCAATGGTCTACCTTGTACTGGTGGTACTAGTATAGGAGACTTAAGAAGGTATTCTTTGAATATTTGAAATGCTTGTTCACATTGTTCTGTCCATATGAACTTGATGTCTTTATGCAATAGATGTTGGAATGGGTGGCACTTGTCTGCCAGTTGAGCTATGAAGTGTCTTATCGATTGGAGCCTTCCTTGTAACCCTCTTAGTTGTCTCAGGTTCGATGGTGGAGGCATCTCTAATATTGCTTTGACCTTTGCTAGATCTACTTCAATTCCTCTGTGTGATACTATGAACCCTAGTAATTTTCCCATTGTGACACTGAATGCACACTTTTTTGGATTTAGTTAGACTTTGAATTCCTCCATTCTATCAAAGATGGGTCCCAAAACCTGTAGATGATCCTTTCAAAGTATGGACTTTGCTAGTATGTCATCCACATAATCTTCCATTGTCTTGTGGATGAGATCATGAAATATGGTTGTCATTGCCCTCTGATATGTTGCTCCAGTGTTCTTTAGACCAAATGGCATGACATTCCAACAATATGTTCCCCAAGGACATGTGAAGGCCATTTTGCGTTGGTACTTTGGTGCTATCCTTATTTGGTTGTAACCTGAGAAGCCATCCATAAGTGACAGCATTTCATGCCCTACAGTTAGGTCTACTATCATATCGATGTTTGGTAAAGGAAATTCATCTTTGGGACATGCTATATTGAGATCCCAGAAGTCTATGTAAATTTGTATTTGACCACTGTGCTTCATAACTGGTACTAGATTAGATATCCAATCTGCATATGGTATAGGTCTGATGAATTTTTCATCTAGGAGCCTTTTTAGTTCTGCCTTGACTAACAACGCAACATGAGGATGCATCTTTCTTAGCTTCTGTTTGATAGGTTTTGCGTTTGGTAGCAATGGGAGGTGGTGTAGCACCAACTCTGGATCTAAACCTGACATATCTGAGTAAGACCATGCAAAATTGATCATTCTTTCTTTGAAGAAGTTAATGAACTATTCTCTCTCCTCAGGGGTGAGAGATTTTGCCAAGTAGATGTTCTTTGGGTTCTTGTCATCCCCCAAATTGATTTACTCTGTTTCTTCGGCTAACAATGCTGATTTCTCCTATGCTAAGGGAAGGAGTTCTCTCTTTCCATCTTCTAGCACCTCTGTGAGGTTTTTTCCAGAAGATACATCTTCTTTTAGCTTTTTATTCTTTTGTTCTTTTTTTGTTTGTGGACTGGAAAGAGGAGCTTCCTCCCCAAAGTATGTTGCTCTGTCTAGGTTGATAGAGAATCCTGCCTTGTGATCTCCTGACGGAATGCCTTCCCTTAGTCACATGAAATGAGCTATTGCCTCATTGTTTTCAAAGACATCAAGATCAGGTGGTCCTTGTTGATCCCACTCTATAAGCTCAGGGTGTACAAGATAGACACTTTCACTACTGTTTGGCTTTGGTTGACTGAACGGGATTGCCGATATGGTGCCTACAAAATTGGACTGTGATGAGGATGCACCACTTGACATCTGATGAATGATATGTTTGTCTATATAGGGTTGTTTAGTAATGGTCAATTATTCAAACAGGTCTGCTAGGTTTATGATAATATCAACTTGAGGGAAAAGTAAGGGATTGATGGTTCAGAGTTGTGGAGGGATCTCCACTCATACTCATTGGAGTCAGTCTCAATGGAATGTTCATTCGATGTGTCACTTCCTTGGGTATCATCAATTTCTAAGTGTAGGTTTATTTGGGATTGTGTGGATCCCTCTTCGGTAGGCAACAAATGTGCTAATATGTTGCTTATTAGGACATGCTCAGTGTTGTGCCCCCAATGCATCTCTGCTATTTTCTCATGATTGACCTGAATGTCTTGGATCATAGGACTAGTGCTTTGTTGTCCATATCCCAGACCTCTAGTGCTTCTTTGGGTTGGTGGAAGAGGCAATTCATATATTCCCTGTTGCCTTGCCCCTAGTCTAATTGTACCATCGTACCCAAATATTTGTATCATTGTGTAACCATTATCATAGTTTGCCAAAGGTAGGGGTGGTCAGACTGTCTCAGGGGAGTCTCTGTATAACCAGGTATTAATGTCTTGCTCAAAAGGATTCTCTTCCGCTATGTCCCCCCATCGAACAAAGGTTGTGGGTGGACATCTAAATAGAACCAGTTGTTGAGTCTCTGTTACAATAACAGGTCATGGCATACCATGATTTCTTGGGCTTAGAGGCATGTGCATGATGGTGAAATCCTCTTCATATCTATATTCACCACATCCCTTATCCATGATGAATATCTTGCTTGCTTTCTCTGTGACATCCTTAAGATTTGGTTTTGAAGAGGATGAGATTCTTGCATCTTGATTAATGACTATCTTACCTGTTTCTCGTGTGATATCCTTGAGATTTGATTCTAAAGAGGATGGGATGCTTGCATCTTGGTTTGATGGCACCTGGTTATCAGTGCTGATTTGGACCGCATTGCAATATTGGAAGGGATTGGGAACTCCCTCTATGATAATCTCCTCCCCTTGGTGAGGGAACTTGATGCATTGATGGTATGTTGATGGTATAGCTTGCATTTCATGTATCCAAGGTCTCCCTAATAACATGTTGTATCCCAACTCAAGGTCTAAAATTTGGAAGGGTGTGTTTTTTACCACAGGAACAATGCGAACAGGTAGAATAATAATACCCTTAGAGGACCTTTCCTCTTCATCATATGCTCTGATATTTATCCTTCTAGTGACATCAATGCTTGATTAGAAATAGCCTTGTTGCTTGATTAATTTTAAAGTACAAATGTTTAAACCAGCTCCACCATCGACAAGGACCCTACGGACAGCGCTTTTGTGGATTTGGACAAGCAAGTGTAGAGGATCATTATGTAGGGGCTTATGCGGCGGCACATCATGGTCTGTGAATGTGGAATGTTTGTTAGCTGCTATATGGTTTACCATTATTTGGAAGCTTTCAGGTGTTATGTCCCTTGGGACAGCTACATTTTGAAGTGCTTGATCAAGTGCTAGTTTATGCTGCGGAGATATGCACAAGAGGTCAAACATGGATATTTGGGCAGGTGTGGACTTTAGTTGGTCCACTATGCTTGTTTGTGGATCTGATTTTGCTATAGGATTGGCTGATGTAGTAGCTGAGGATGGTACTCCTTGTAAGACAACTCTAGCACGATGCATTGTTACAACACAATTGTTACCTTGGTCCCTGATAGTGATTGTGGCCACGTGGTTATCTGAACGATTTATGTAGTTTATGACATTGTCACTATTGGCATATGTATAGTTAACTTTATTGGTTTGTCCACCAGACCCAAAGGCTTTTCCCTTGTTGTGATCATGGAAGGTATCATTGAAAATGGTGTGATCATTTGTGCCTTTAGCTTGAGTGTTCATCACATCGATGATCCCTGTGTCAATGAGATCTTGGATAGCATGTTTCAATCGGTAGCAGTTGGCTATTTTGTGCCCCTTGACCCGATGAAACTCACAGAAGTCTTTGTCATTATACCACCTTGGCTTGTTTTCCTCTTGTTCAAAGTCTCTGATTGCTGGGAGAGTGATAGTGTTTGATTGTATCAGCTTACATAAAGCTGACTCTATTGGCTCTCCCAATGGTGTGAAATCTCTTTGTTGGAATTGAAACTGTGGTTTACGTTGATTTTGTTGTTGACTGTTTGACACAGCGGCTGCTTGTATAGGGGGGGTTGGTTCTGGATGTATTCTTGTTGAGTGGGCCCTATGGGGTTTTGGTTTGCCATAGGTGCACCTTGCAGTGACACCTTGGGTTGCATGTAGTTGACCGTCTTTACATCAATGACACCATCGCTAGTGACATTTTTGTTCTTGTTCCACCACTTAGATTTTTTCGTTGCATTCTTATTTGTGTTCATTTGCGTAGGATCTGCAAGGATTCCTCTTTTGACCAAGTTCTTCTCACAACAAACTCCTCTTTCGATGAGTTGTGTGAATTTCAGAGCTAACTATAGATCTGTTGTGAATGACATGTCTGGGATCAGATTGTCAACAAACATGACTATCAAGTCTTGTTTGGGCACATCATATGTTATACGGTTTTCCGTGTTCCTCCATCTATGTAGGAATTTCACAAAGGACTCTCCATCTTTCTATTTAATGTCACAAAGGTCCTTGATGTTGACCTTGCGCTCGATGTTATGATGGAAGTGAGCTATGAACTTTTCAACCAATTCTCCCCAAGACTGAATGCCATGAGGTAGATGTGAGAACCATTCCATTGCTGGTCCAGCCAAACTTTGTGGGAATAGTCACATTAGATATGTCTCATCATGAGAAACTTTGATACAACTAGCAAAGAACTCTCGTATATGCTCAATAGGGTTGGTTCTGCCCCTATACTTGTCAAATTTTGGCACTAAGAAGTGGTTTGGAAATGGAGACATTTGAAGAGAATGGTCAAAGGGGTATGGGTATAAATCCTCTGTGGTATAGGATTTAGTTTGCCCCTGATTTTTCATATCCATCATTTGGGTTTGAATGGTTTGCATTTGTTGCATTAGCATGTCCGTTTGATATTGTGGCTGATGCGTGTGGACATTCCTTTGTGTCATAGTGGGTATGAGGCTGTGCCTTTGTGTCCCTTGAGTAGGAACATAGAATTTCATCCTAGGGAATTGATATTGATTCCCCACTAAGTGATTTGTAACTGGAGGGACATGAGTAGTCCATGGTGGGTTTTGAACTGTTTGTTGTTGTGACTGAAACTGGGGTTGATAATGCTGGGGTAGGTATTGCTGCTGCTGAGGTTGGGTTTGAAAATGGGATTGTTGTTGCTGAGGTTGGATATGAGGCAACTGAAGCTGGGGTTGCTGTTGCAGAGGTTGGATATGAGGTAACTGAAGCTGGGGTTGTTGTTGTGAAGGTTGGAACTGAGGCAACTGAAGCTAGGGTTGTTGTTGCAGAGGTTGGATTGGTGTCAGAATGGGCAAAGATGTAGCTTTGGGCAGGCCTTGACTATAAGTCATTCCGGCAGAGATGGATCCCTGCGGGCATGATGTGTTGATCCTATGGTTAGTGTGAATTGATTGCAACAGCGACAGAGTTTCAGAACAACTAGTGCTTGGTGGGATGGAAGGCATAGCATGAGAGTTGGACTGTGATGGCCATGAGATTAAGGGTGGAGGAATACTAGTGACCATGGGTGCACTTGGTTGCAAGCTTGTCATGCCTTGAGTAGATGATGTGTTGGCTTGGGTTGGATCATTGGTTTGATTGGATACAGTCTGTGTCGATGTGGGTAAGGCCAATGGTGGAAATATCTGTGACACAACAGGTAGTATCTAGGGAAGCTGAGTAGTATTCTAACCTGCGAGAGGGTTTTTGGGCCATATAGTTGATACACTAAATTCAGCGGGGAGCTTGACTCCCTTCTTTATTAGCAAGGCTAAGCAACGTTCAGGGTTCCTCTCTACAACAGCATCAACTACTTTGGTGGAGTAGGCATCTTGTTCCACATCTTCAATTTCTTCTTCGGTGATATCTTGGAAAAAGGCTGCCCCATGGGGTTGTTCAATGAATAGAGCAGAACTAGTATTCATGAAGGGATCGTTCTCTTGCTCTGTTTCCCAAGCGGGGAAATGGTTGATATATGACTCATCTGGTTGAGCTCTATCCTTAGACCTTGTGTAAGGTCCTCCATGAGGTGTTTGAGACATAGTGCGGTCCAGGTTTTGTAACTAAAACAAGTGATATAAAGCAAACAAAGAACAGAATCCTTTCTAAGAAAACTTTGAGTTATGTTTTGGACAAGGGTAATTCTAAGGACAGATTTTGATATAACTTGATCTCAAAGTGGTGATGATAAAAGATAATATTTTCTGACCTTTGTCTTGGACAAAGTCAATTTTGATAAAGATGATGATGTTTTTTATGATGAGATCAAGATATTTTGAGTCTAAGCTTTCAAACTAACAGTGTTTTAGACAATAATTGTGCTTTACAGAGAAAGGGTAATCTTTAATGTTTAGAGATTCACACAATGTTCTTCACGTTTTCCTGGGATAAACACTAGTTTTGGACACCAAATGAAGAATCCTTTCAAGGTTTTTTAGGTCAGAACAGGAATATAGTATCTCTGATCAAAAATGTGGTACAATTTCACTGATTGCGGTAAAATAACTGGTCGATTGTGGTAGTTTTATCACACACAAGGCTTCTGATTTGCAAGATAGTTGATGTTGACAACCCTAGACTTTAACATGTTTGACTCATTTTGACAGTTTGGATTTTTTGTTTTTCATTTTTAGAAACTGATCAAAGAAACAAGAACAATAGACACTGTGTTTTGAGAAATGAAGATTGAGATTGTGTATGTTCTGCAAATTTTTCAAGTTGCAAGGTTATCACGAGGTCTTAACAATGAACAATTAGATTTAATCTAGGTCAAATTGGCTTCAGAATACAATGTTATAGGCCCAATGCTTGAATGTCCGTTGGCTCACACAGCAATTGTCATGCTACTAGGACACGAAGGTCCACGACGTAGGTGCCCATGTTTTTGCCATTTCCAGGTATTATTGCCATGGAGTGAAGATCTCTTTCACTACACAAATATCGTGGGACACATATGTTGGGAATCTTGGGGGGAAATTCTGCAACCCCTTGCACTATAATAAGGTATATGTTCAGAGGTAAAACGGGTTGGCCTCTAATTAATCAAGGTTGTAGTAAGGGTCTGTGGTGTCTCTCCAATTGGTTTGTACGTGCGTGACTCACTTAAGAGCCTAGTTTATCATGTTTGCTCCTTAGGGATATTCACCCGATCCAGACTATCATCAACACGCCTCGCCCGAGCTTGGCTAGATAAGATGGAACTTTGGTTTGCGCCTTATTTATATATCGATCAGAAGGATTACCGGTTTAAGGTCGTTCTCCAAGGAAGAAGCGCATTCCCCGGATAGGCCTTTCTAAAATTATAAAGGTTTGTAATCTAACAATTTGTGCAAGTGCATTCAAAACTCAAGACACGAGGTAAATCGATTAAGCTCCAAATTTTGAAATGTGAACTAAGCTACACCACCATACAAGCACGAATGTTCAATTTTAAGCCCAAAAAGTAGGTGTTGATTGCTTGTTCAATTTTAGTGCACCAAATCGAGAGATTCTTTGCCTTTGTTCAATTTTTAATCCCCACGTCAATTTTAAGCCCAAATCCAAAGTATGAGGTGTGATATGTTTTGCAAGCACTGTTCTTTTTAAACCCAAATCGACAAATGAATTCCTTTTAGTTTGTGTTGTTTAAACAAGTTAGTACCAAAAAGGATTATTCACAAAATGAGAAAATCTGAAACTTTGAAAAAAATGAAATGGTGCTTACCAAAACTTACCTTCCTCTATCCTTGATGACTTTGATCCAATCCTGCACAGAAACTAAAAAGAATGTCAATTTAAAAGCAGACGGGCAGAAGACTTGGATCTGATATTTGCAATATTTGCTGTGATTGTGGCAATATTCCTGCAACTGTGGTAATCTTCTGATGATTGCGGTAAATAACTAACAACTACGGTAAACTTTTGTCGATTGCAATAATAAACTGGCAACTGCGGAAAAATGATGTCGATTGCGGCACGAATCGGACAAATCTGGCAAAATTATTGCAATTGCGGCACAGGTCGGGCGATTGCGGAAAAATACCAGAAGTTAGAAGATAAGAAATGGACAGAAAAAACTACGAAAGCCTGCAACCAATTACGGTATTAAACCAGTCGATTGCGGCACAGTATAGACGATTGTGGCAAAATACCAGCAATTGTGAAATAGTACAAATATCAAAGAAAAGAGTGATTTTTAATTTTACGACCGTATGGCCATGGTTGATCAATTTGTTTCTTCATCTGCAAGAGATATTTGGGTTGTTTGATTCACGTTGGGTTCACCAAAATGTACACCTCTCTTTCGATTCCCATAACTTTCCAAAGGCGAGGGTTAGTAGCAAAGGTTCACAAATGAATGTAAATCAAGTATATAATGACTACTAAATGAAAAATAGAAACGTGAGCAATAAAATGTACAAGCAAGAGAAAGGAAGACAAATAAATGCAAACCCCACGATGCTTGAAGCTTCTATTATTTCTCTCTACTCCTTTCGAAACATTGTTCTTGATGCTCAGTATTGGCGGGGCAGCATCTATGACTTGAGAAGTGTCAAGAATTTGATAATTGAAATGTGTGTGTGTGGTTGCAAGATGGCTTGAATGCTAGAACCAGACTGATGGAGTAATGGCACACAAGAGCTTGAAATCCTGGACCCTTCAAATGGTTATGAAGGGTTTATTATATAGGAAATGGTGATGATACGAATGGTTGAGATCAATCCCATAGATGGGGAGATGAATGGTTGAGATCAAAAGGAACAGGAGAGGTCCTCAGTAAACTCCACCTCTTCATTTGGTAAAGAGGAGATAGAGTTTGGTTAACTGAAGAGCTAATTATGAGTTACCTTTTTG
>MU225720.1:8655997-8674540 GCA_018584345.1 Thuja plicata
GAGAATTTGATTAGATGATTTGGGGAATGAATTTAGAGGAAAATAGATGATTAATTAATGATTAAAAAATCATTAATTAATAGATGAAAATTAGTGTTTTTAATGTAAAGTCGCAAGCCTGTCCATTCTAGGGTGTCTACAGTTACATATAAAGATATAGATATAAATATATATTCCCAAATTTATAATCACATGAACTCATAAATACTAATATAAACACACACACACATATATATATTTATTTATTTATTTATTTATTTATTTATACAAACTTTAAATATTAATATACCTATCTTCAAATATATGTAGATTTTTAGGAATAAATTTATATACATTGATATACATATATGCATCTATACATTCATATATATACATAAAGATATACTTATAAACACAAATATAGATATATAACTAATATATATACAAACATCCAAATATATAAATTTGTCAATACATAGACTTATAATCTCTCTAAACCCTTTTGAAATGTAGATTTAGTCCTATTAGCTTCCTATAACGTATATTAACCCATCTTTCCTTAAAACCTAATTAGAAGTATAACGTATATTTTCCAATTCATAGAGAGCAAATAAATCTCTGTTTTCATAAGGGTATAGGCAACTATTCTCAATATTTTAAATAGAAATTTAACAACATAGAAGCACAAGAAAATAAATAGGCTATAAATAGAAAAAAAATTCATAAAAATTGTCACTTTAATCTTTTACTAAATAATAAACCCAGATACATAAATATACTTAATATAAATGTATTTATTATTATAAATATATGAATATACATATATATATATATATATATATATATATATTCATATAGATATATAAAGTACGTTAACATAAATGTGTAAATAATCGGATAACGATCGGTCTAGCAGATTAGGTATTTACCTAATTCGTTGCTTAACAAATGGTCTTTTCAAATGTTTAAAAATCCAATATAAAAGAGCATCTTCATCGATATTAATAGAATTAGTTGTCCTTTCACATCCCTTAGCTTGTAATTAGCCAAAGTGGAGAAGGTGTACCCATGTCGTTTCCCTCCCGCGTGGTCTCTTCCTATTCTTACCGCTCCCCTTATAATCAAGCTCTGAGGGTTTGTTTTAAGGTAAGTGGGTTTCTTTGTTTCAAAGATAATGACAACACCTATCAAACTCAGAGGCACGTGGATACAAATAGCCTTCGATTCTTCTATAACCAGAAAAAGGATTAAATGTGTCTTATTATCTTCTCATTATCTTGTTGTTAGAGCTATTCTCAGAATCTTGGGTATAGAATGCCTTAATAATATGGAGAAGCACAGAGTCAATTCGGACATTCCTTCTCTTTTAATTGCCTCGGCTCTCCAAGCTGGAACCGATAAACTTCCTTTAGGGATTCTCTGCAGAAGACTGTTCAAGAATGTCTACCTGGGAGACCTGGACAAAGTTATGGCCAACATCAGAGAGGATCTAACTATACCCAAACCAGCGTTCTATGATATATCATTGGTGGGGGGTAGGTCAGTCCCGGCGTTCCCAATTCTATAGATAGATGACCTCGAACTCTTTGTTGCTTGGGCTCCCAGCATAAGAAGAAATATTAACTTCTTATATAATTTCCTCCATGTAAAAATCTCGGATGTAGCAGATTGGATCGATTCCTTCATTCTGGAGGATCATGTAGGCGCCTACAAAACAGATTCTGATCTCAATTCTAATGTTGATATCCCTTTTCCAAGAAGACATTACAATGTAGATATAGATGCTCTCTCCATGAATGATGAATAAAGTTCCATGATTGTATCTAGGTTGATGAACAAGATCTTAGTCCTTTGGAATGTTAGCTGCTCTGAATTATTTCTTTAGCCCTTATGGAAGGCTGTTTAAAGATTCATTGAGAATAATCAAATTTGTTAGTTTCTGAGAGGTATAATTGTCATTAATAAATTCCATTAGATTAATAGTTACTTTACAGATAGAAGGTTTATTACTTTAACATGTAGTCTTTAAGTTCTAAATATCCTAGCAGCGTTCTTCTTCTCTTTGCTTTAAGTTTCACAGCTACACAGAAAGTAATAAATAAAGTACATAGATTAATACTTGTATAATTAAATTTGTACATCAATAAACATACAAACATTTTAATATATCGGTATTGATAATCATATTTCAAGTAAACCTTTTTTATTCTTCTGATTTTCTCATCTTTAATCATCTCTCTCTCTTATAGTGCTGAAATGGTTGAGTTGCTCCAGTTATACACAGCCCTATTTTTCTCAACTCTGCAGAATGGAGATTGCTTTAGGTGAATCTGATCTCTCTAGATATCCACAGTGGCATTTTACTAATATCCAGGATTTTAATGGTATTCATTGCCTACTAAACATAGAGCCGGATGACCCTTACACTCTAGTAAAACTCAACCATCTCCATTCATCCAGGTCTGGGTGTCATGAGAATGGGAGTCTCCCCTTACCCCTCCATGGAGAATGTATCTCACATTACTAAACCTGGTGAACCAGTTATTTTTCTTTAGAATTAGATGCTCTCCTCGCCAGCCACCCTTTGTGGGTTATCAATTATATATACAATATATTTATAGAAGCAAATAAAACAGTCTCAATCTCATGGAGACAGAAATAAGTCTATTCATCAGTGGATAGATTTTCAGTGAAATATTGACACTAATACCAAATAAATATTAGGATCATAATCAAACCAGCATGTCAAGTGAGTCTAAAAGCTCTCATTAGGCTTAGTTGAGAGTAATATGAAAATATTCATGGGTATGATACCCTAATTTTATCTAGAACTGGATTTATGTTTTCATGTTTATACAAAGATAGGAAGCCAGTATGGATCAACATATATAATGTTAATTAGATTTATCTAAATATTGAAGTAGCTCGAAGCCAAACCTAGAATAAATTTACTATATATGGATAGTAATTATTACTAACCCCTTTCCTTCCCATTAATCAAATTTGTATGAGAGTTTAAAAAACAAACTAACAAGGGGGAGAAAAACATAATGATAGAGTAGTAGCTACAGTAAGCATACTCAGGTATATAGTTTTGGATTAGAATCCTTTCATCAGTACCATTATAAAAGCCCTCATGAAATCTTAGAAATTTTAACATGTATTTTAATCAATAAATCCTAATAATAATGATCCAAAATTAGAGAGATACTCTTAACGTGTTTTTTGTTTATTGGAGACAATGATTATCTAGCAGCTAAATATTCCATTTTTCTCTAACAACTATCAAAAGCATTAGACAGGTCTCTTTAGTTTGAGTGTGTGTAGGGAAAAGAATTACATTTCAAAGGCACGAGTTAGAATTAAAGAATCAAAGACAGGGTTGCAGTTCACAAATAGTCGATACTATGGTTCTACAAAGAAGGTCTTGATACCGAAAACTAAGAATCTATTTCATAAAATTATCACTTCTTCTTATATCTGTAGGAAGGAATACCTTCATAATATTTGTAAATGAGGGAAAGCTCTCATAATATTAGTAAATTTTTAAAAAAAATTAATGTTTGATTTGGACCCAGGGTCCCGGGCAAGACTGGAGGTTTTCTTCTCCATTCTTTCCTACCAGTGCCCGCAGATAATGGAGTCTCATGTAAAATTTGATATATTAATATTAATAAAATCTTGGGCTTCGGCCTTTTACCGATCAAAAAAAAAAAATTGGGCATGGGTGCTTTCCTTTGTGTTTCTTGTTGTGAGTTTTGATGTACTTAATGGCTTGATGTCACCTGATCATTCATGTTTCCCCAAGCTTTGGGGTGGCCTTGTAAAGGCCTAGGTTGGTAGGTGAGCCTCCATGGTCAACCTATTGCTTCTATGTTGGTTTAGTTGGAGTCTCAAGGAAGGCCTTCGTTGGAGTTTTTTTTGAATCACCTTATGGTAGATTGTGTTCTAGCTTTGTGATCAAATTTTCTCCCAAGCTCATGTTGTTAAAATGGAGCTTTGTAAATTTGCATAAGAGTGCAAAAAAAAGTTGCAATATTTTATTTGATTTATTTATTAAGTGAATGAAAATAAAATTTCTCCTTCCTTGCAATATTGTTGATTATAAAATTATATGGGAACCTTGTTGAATCTAAAGTAATAGCAATTTATTTGCATTTAAGTGAGAAGGTTACATAGCTATTCCTTTAAAGCATAGTCCTAAAGATAGTTATGATTTATTTTCTAATTTAACATATAGAGAATAAAATGGATATTTTCCTTTAAATTTAAAACTATCCAGTTGCTCAAAATAACCATTTACTTATTATAAAAGAGAAAACTAATTCATTAATTTATTTATTTAATTTCTCCCTTCGATATAAATATATGTTTAGTGATGCGGAGCCATTCCCAATTAGGATACCTTAATCCCTAACACCCCACTACCCTTAAAGGATGGTTTTAAAAAGAAAGGCTCTACACCCTAAGGTAAATCCTCCCAAACATCTCACTGAAAATATAGGACAAGTAATTAGTGATTCCTTCACACTAACTCTCTTCATACAAAAGATCTAAGGACTTGATTTGACATCAACTCACCCTCAAATTTCCCCTCTACCAAATTACTCAATTCTCCATGGATTTGGTCCCAATATGGCCCAAAAAACTCAATCCATGCATTAGAATAGGTCTTGCAATTATATTAGGGGTTTGCTTTACAAAGACCCATTAAGGCTTGTAGCCCTATCCCACTAGTTTTTAGGAAACAAATCCAAATTAATCCAAAGGAACAACCAAAAAAATATTAGATTATGACACCCTTTTGAGATCTCCATTATCTCCTAGAATGGTTAATTATGAACCTCATCGGTAAGGGTTCAACTAATCAAAAGGCCAGAGGCCTAATGGGGCAATTAGGTCTTGATTTACAAAGGGACCACTATCTCTAATTTTGGTTTCTCCAAACCAATGACCTAGTATTAAAGGGACATCCAAAAAAAATTTAAAATCCAAAGGTAGACCCTCTATCTCAACACCCATCTCTCAAAACATCAACATCTTCTATCAAATAGAAGTTGGCCACATCCAAATGTTCACCTAGGGCATCAAATTTACTCTCTCCCCCTGCACTTCTACAACCCTATCTTTAGGATTCCTAAAATACATAGGCCTAACTTTTATTCCACATATAATCATCATTTTTTTATGATGGACATACAAGTTAGAGCCATTTGAACTCCAAACCCTTATCTCGTAGGGTTTCTCAGGAAGATAAAGACTAGTTCATAAATTTTACAGATCAATTATAGTCCACATCCAATCCGTATATGCTAGAAACCACAGCTTTTTTAGGAAATCTAAACAGTTTGTATTTCTTGCAATCCTTAAAATTCTGTACAATCATTCCAAACATTTAAAAATGGATGATCTGGGATAAATATTTCATCCCCAAATGGTTCATAACCACCATTTGAAATTTAGAGTTTTTGGGAATGAAATTGCACTTTTTGCAAGAAATGTTGTCAAAATGCAAAATTGCATTTTTTAAAACTTTTACAAAATTGCTAGGAAAGTTGCATTTCCTTAACAACTTGGCCCCTCTGTTAGAATAAATGAGAGGGGGGTGAATCAGTGGCCTCAAAATTAATCCAATAAATCAACCCAAAACTTTATACCATAAATATAAACCTCTAGTTATCTTTAGTCCTACAAGATGTATGCCCTTAAATAATCTTATCAAATAAGTACTGCTCGGAGTATACTGTTTATCCTTTTTCTTAATATTTGCCAAATAACAGTCTAGTCTTTATCTTAACATTTACACAAATATAGTAAATAACTTAGTGTTTACCGGCCAATCTTGTTTTAGTAATGTGTAAAGAAAAACATCAAAGCAATGAACCATATACACATTTGAAACATGGATTTTTAACGTGGAAACCCTGTTAGGGGAAAAACTACTTGGGACCGGTAACCCTAAATTTCCACTCTTCTGAAGTGAGCTCTGTGAAGATCCAACCCTATTAAAGGTTACAAACACACTGTTAAGTGCAACCTTTTTAGAGGATTTAAATTTAATAGTTTATCACTTGATATCTGGCATTTCACTATGCTATCTTCACGAGAAACTTTTTGATACTCCTTGGGATGTATCTCAATATATAAAGGATAGTTAAATCCCACTCTGTTAAGAGCTTTTATGAACAAATGGTTAAACTAAAATAGTATATGATTTGTTCATAAATATAACTTAATATTGCTGATGTTTAGATCTAATGTAAGCTCATAATACCTCTTCTGATCAATGTTCTCTTTTGTTCCTTTGTTCCACTTCTTGCTGCTTGGTGAATTTTGTTTTCTCTCTATTGCTCGGTGTCTGCAAAATTCTTTAGCTCTATTATTCAACTTGTATGATCAGGTCTATATGAATACTTCTTATCTTCACCAGATTCTCTTCAGCATCCCTCTCTTTCATAATGAATTAGCTTATCTCTTTTATAGACATGATTTCACCATTCTTCAGTCGTTGTCTTTCTTTTTCTTGATGTGATCCGCAAATCTCGCCATTCTTTCTTTAAAGCTTGCTTTAGTTTTATCCCGTAGATTTCTTCTTGACAAATGGAATAAAACTAGCTTTAAATATCTATCTTATCTTTATCTTTTAATTGGTCGATGAAAACAATGTAATTAATCAGTTAAATCCATATTTAGCTCTTTCCAGCTAAGTCTTTTGTCATTTTTGAACTTCAACTCTGATCGGTGTTTAGCTCCTTGTTTTCTCGGTCTTGACTTCAGTTGTCCTCGGGCATCTTTGTCTGTCGGGGTTGTTTGTCCGTCGGACAACACTGTGACTTTTAGTTCTTCTTGGGTATCACTTTGGTTTTGCTCGATAATGCTTGCTCGGGTATCTTGATCGGTTTACACTGTGACTCTTCTCGAGATTCTCTATCCGTCGGTGTGCACTGTATGTCAGTGTTTGTTGTCACATAGTGTATACTAAACTTTTATGCATTACTGATAACATAACTTTTATTTCTTTGGTTCTTTGAAGTCTTTGACAATATGTATATGACCAATCAGATTATATCAAGTTGACATCAATGGAAATACAATACATTAACTGATTTAATGTCTTGCATTAACTTTCTGCATCTCGGTGATCATCAACTTAACATCTTCAAACATTCAATCGGTTATAGTTCATCAATATCTCCCTTTGGCATTGATGGAAACATACTATATTACTAAATTTTCTCATGACAACTTTGCAACTTTGAAGGAAAGGTGATAAAGGATTGCATTTGTCGTCGCGATGCCTCCTGCTGATGCAACTAGGGCTTCACAGGATGCTCGAAAGGATTGCATGGTCTCTCCTACCATGAAGCTTCCTGTTGTCGCCGCTTGGGCTCCTAAGGATGCTCGTGTGGATTTCCCATCGTGGGTTGTGGCTATGGTTGTTGCAGGGATAACCGCAATTCCTGTTGTGTTTCATTCTATTGCTGCTAGGGTTCCTAAGGTTACAGCTCACATTTTTGCCTCTGTGGTTGAGGATGTTGCTAGGTGTGTGGTGGAGGCTTCTTCCCTAGCTATTCCCATTGCTGGGGGGCCCTCTCTACGTAAGCTGACTGCCTCCAAGTCTTCAGCTTTTGGTGTTAGAGTTGTTGCCCCTTTCCCTCTCGCTAACTCTTTAATCCTCCCTCTGGAAGGTGAGGTTGTGGAAGCTATTGATCATGCTTCCTCAGTTCTCAAGGAACATGGTCTTATTTGCAGATTTAAGGGTATCTGGCTGAGTCTTCCAGATTTGCATGCTTGGATTTCTTGTCATTGGGAACCAATCATTACTGGAACTATTCACATTTTTCAAATGGCAAGGGGTTTTTTCATTGCCAAGTTTGAGATGGCTGCTGATAGGAAAGTGATACTATGTGATCATTTTTTTAGCTAGAATGCCCGGAGCATGCTCATGATGAAGCCTTGGCATCCTGAATTTGATTCTTCTACTGAGTCCTTCTCCAAGGTTCCTACTTGGGTGAGGCTTCCTCATCTCCCACTTCATTTCTGGGTTAACTCTCTTCTTGAGGCTGTGGGTGAGGCTCTAGGGGACTTCTTGATGGTTGATGAGGAATCAAATGATATTATTCACTCAACTTATGCTAGGATCTTGGTTGATTTGGACACGTCCAGGGGTTTTTTGACAAAGATTAAGTTGGTGGATCCTAAAGGGTCATGGATCCAGTCTTTGGATTATGAAGGCCTCCCCTTCAGATGCAGGAGATGCTTCAATACTGGTCACTTAGCGGGCCAGTGTGGATTGGAAAATGTTAAAAAACCCGCTTCTTGGTGGAAGGGGGCCTCTTCCCAACATTATTCTACTGTGAAGGAATATTCTATCAGAAGTTTTTCTCAGATTATCTCTTCTTATCAGGAGTTATATGAGACCAATGTGCTTCCTGGGACCACTGATAGATCTTCCCAGGGAGCTTCCCCCTCTCCTTGTATTGCTGATGTTGGAGACACTGAGGGTAGTGGGGCTTATGCTCCTCTTATTGACAACTCTTTGATGGTTTCTTCTGAAATGGTTGCTTCTGAGTCTTCTTTTGATGCGGCCTCTTTGGACTCTCCTGGCCCTATCCTGGGATAGCCTCAGGTTTTGGGGGACCTGATTATTGATTTGGTTTCTTCGCTAGAAATGGCTAAGATTGTGGATGTTGGGTGGACCTCTGTTAAAGGAAAGAAAAAATCAAAATGTCTGCCCTCTTTTGATATGTCTCTTCATTCTCAGAAGGGGAAGAAATAACTTGTTTGTGATTTCCTTTGCTGGCAGATTTGCTGCTCACTAGAAGCTTTTGGGCTGCTGGTTTAAACTGTAACAATTTTTTAGCAGCGCTTTATTTTTGTTTGGGAGCTAGATTTTTTTTGGTTTCTTCCTTTGTGTCCAGGTTGAGGGAGCATGTTTTAAAACCTTTGTAGTGGAGTTGTTTTGTCTCGTTAGAGAGTGCTTCTTTGAATATCTCTTTTGACCTACTGTATAGGGTTTTGGGGCCCCTTCAAAACCTATTTTTACCTTAATCAAAAACATACTATATTACTACTAATACAATATGAAATATATCAGTTATAGTTCATTAATCTTAACAAACTTATTTTTCTATAACCAATACAAATGTCTAACTCTTGGTAAGCTCTTCTAGCTTAGATTTTATTCTTGCATAGTACTTTCTTTATTCTTCATTCCCTTCACTAGATAGATGTAGCAACTTCTGATTTTATCTCTCCCTTTGTTGTAGAATCTCTTCTCCCTTTTCTGGATAGATATGCAATGTTTAACTTTTCCAATTCTCTCCCTTAGATGGATGTTTCTTTGAATCTTTCTCTGATGTTTACTCTCCCTTTGACTGTTCCTCTCCTTGATGGATAATTCTATTTATATCTCTTTTTCCTTTGACAGCAATATATTTCTCTCCATTAAGTCATCTGTCCGTTTGGATGATCATGATAGATATTTCATATGGATATACTCTCTCCCTTTGACAGCAATTCCAAACTATATCTCTCTCTCTTCTATAATATATTCCTTAAATTTCCTCTCCATCAGCAATATAATAACTCTGTGTTCGATGCAAATAAGTACCTTGTTGTGTACTGATATATCTTTGCAGTCCATCTCTTTTCTTGCATCAACATGAATGATCTTCTGGTTAGGTGTAGGCTGATGTAGCCTCCTACTCAGCTTAGTGACTAATAGACAAGGGTCGGACCCCTAGTCTCTTCCTTAGGTACTCAAATGTATCTTTAGGCAATGCCTTTGTGAATATATCTGCTAATTGTTCCTTGTATTGAACATATTCCAGTATCACCTCTTTCTCTTGCACTTGTTCTCTTAAGTAGTGATACTTGATTGCAATATGCTTTGTCTTAGAATGCATGATAGGGTTCTTTTATATGTTTATTGCACTAGTATTATCACAATAGATGATCACTGGTTCTAGAATTTTCATATTCATACCTTCTTCTTGTGCATACCCCTTGCATACTAATCTTGCTTTGTTCCTTGTCACTTCTCCATTCTCATTTAGTTTGTTTCTGAATATCCATTTGGTACCAATGACATTCTTTTCATCCGGTCTAGGTACTAATGTGCATGTATTTTTCTTCTCAATCTGTTCAATCTCTTCATTCATAGCACTGACCCATTCTTCATTTTCAAGTGCAGTATTAACAGATTTGGGCTCAAAATCACAAATTAAACATCTAGTGTCAGAGACTTACTTCTTGTTCTCATTCCATCCCTTTTGTCTCCTATGAACTAGTTCTATAGATGGTGTCTTCTGACATACTTGACAAGTACTGGTTCAGTTCTTTGTTCATCATTATGAGCATCATCACTTGGTACATCATTTTGAACAATTTCCTAATTTTTGGTGTTTGCAGCCTGATGCTCGGGTGTAATGTTATGTCACTCGGGAGTGATAAACTGTTGCTCAGGCAGAGTGCCAAGTTCTTCATTATAGATAAATCTATTGTAGTCTTCTGGTTCCTTTCTTCTTTCCTCATCATTTTTCTCAGCACATTCATCTATTTTGACATTAGCACTTTCAATGATTTTGTTAGACTTGTTAAGACATTTATAATCCTTGCTTTTGGTAGAATACCCTAGAAATATTCCTTCATCACCTTTGGAGTCAAGATTTACATTTCTATCTTCTTTCAAAATATAACATTGACTTCCAAAAATTATGAAGTAACTTACATTTGGGGTATGTCCATAACATAGCTCATAAGGTGTCTTTTTGGTGTCTTTCTTCATTTGAACTCTATTCAATGTGTAGACAGCAGTACTGACAGCATCTTTCTAGAATGTTTTTGGGATGCCTTTCTCAATCATCAGTGTTCTTGCACAATCAACAATGGATATGTTCCTTCTTTCAGCAATCCCATTTTGTTGTGGTGTTCTCGGTGCAAAAACATGTCAGTTAATTACATGCTCATTACAAAAGTTAGTGAATTCATCAGAAATAAATTCTCCTCCTCTATCTGATCTTAGACATTTCAGTTCCTTACCACTTTTTTTTTTTGAAATAGCTTTATACCATTTAAACATCTTGAATGCTTCTGATTTCTCTTTTAAGGACATAACAGTCATCATTCTAGAATAATCATCAACAAAGAGAATGAATTATCTATCACCATAGTAACTCTTTATTCTCATTGGTCCACATAGGTCAGTATGGATTAATTCTAGAATAGCATTAGATGTGTAGGTTTTTCTCTTGAAACTAGACTTTGTCATTTTACCTTTTTGACAATTTTTACACATGACATGGTCGGGTTTTGACATGCTTGGTAAGCCTCTTACTTTCCTTTTATTTCTTATCCTAACCATGTTGTCAAAGTTCACATGACATAACCTTTTATGCCACAACCATATGTCTTTGTTTCTAGCCAATAAACAAGTGGTGTTAATATCATCAAGATAGAATAGGTTACCTTTTTTTTGTTCACCCGTTCTGATCAACCTTCCTAATTCATTAAAGATCTTTTCCTTTTTGTTCTCAAATGCAACTCAGTGACCTGTGTTATTCATTCGTGAAATACTTAAAAGATTATAGTTAATTCCTTTCACCCAATATGCATTTTCACATCTGATCAGATTATTCAACATTATTGTTCCTTTACCTTCAACTGGACAAGGTGAGTCATTACCCATTCTTACTGATCCACCATTATAATACTCAAAAGTTTTAAAGTTTTCCTTATCTCTAGTCATGTGGTGAGTATAGCCACTATCAATAATCCAAACATCATTCTTACTAACCTTAGATATGAGTGTAGTTTCAACATACCTTTCCTCTTTGTCTGAATCATCCTTCATAGCAACAAATACCACCTCAATATCTTCATAATATTTGGTGTTAGTATCTCCAGCTTTGTTCTCATCTAGGTAACAAGATTTCTTCCATTTTTCTTTGTAGTCTCGTTTGTCTCTTCGGTTAGATTGTCACTTGCTTTGGTAATCTCTGTCATCACTTCTATCAAACTTTTTGTCATATGTTTTGTCATTTCTTCTGTCATCTTTTCTTTTGTTAGGACATCTAGCAGCAAAGTGTCCAGTCTCTTTATAGTTAAAACATACCAATGGTAATTTACCTTTGTATCTACCTTTGCCTCTCTGCAATATTTTGGCCATTACTGCTTCAATCTCATCAAGTTCTTGGTCATCACTATCACTTTCACTATCATTTATCATATTGTGTTTATGACTTGATTTACTTATTTTTAAAGAAGATTTGAATGCATACTCAATAGATGGTAAGACATTGTTGTCAAAGTTATTCATCTCAAATTAAATAAGTCTACCAATAAAACTATCTAGAGTGGCATTGTTAATTGCTACTGCTCTCATTTCTTGTATAGCAGATACTCTAATAGCATAAATAGGCAATAAGATTCTTAGGATTTTACTTACCATTGTTTCTTCTTCAAGTACACCTCCTACTCCTCAGATAGCATTGACTACCTCTTTGATTCTACAGTTGTACTGAGTGATGTTTTCTCCTTCTTTCATTCTTAGGTCATCAAACATTCCTCTTAGGCTTTCTTCCTTAACTCTTAGTACATTTGCATCTCCTCCATGTACTAGCTTCAATTTTTCCTACATTTTCTTTGCAGTGGTGCATGTTTTGACATCTTCAAATTCAGCATTGGAGAGTGACGAAGCAAGTTCTATCATCATAGAATTGTGTTCATACTTTTCTCTCATTTGATCAACTGTTGGAGCTCTAGTAGTTAACATAAATTCAGTATCTAAGTATTGAGTAACATCATTTCCACTACCTGGTAGGTGGAGTCTTATCCTGCTTTGCCATGATGCAAAGTTATCCTTGTTCAAATTAGGCACATCCCTTTTTCTCATCTTGTGATATTTTTCTTGAGTCTTTAAACTCCCTTTCTAATCACACAAGCTCTGATACCAATTGTTAGAATAACTGGGAGGGGGGTGAATTAGTGGCCTCAAAATTAATCCAATAAATCAACCCAAAACTTTATACCATAAATATAAACCTCTAGTTATCTTCAGTCCTAAAAGATGTGTGCCCTTAACATATCTTATCAAATAACTACTGCTTGGATTATATTGTTTATCTTTTTTCTTAAGCTTTATCGAATAGCAGTCTAGTCTTTGTCTTAACCTTTGACGAAATACAGTAAATAACTTAGTTTTTACCGATCAATCATGTTTTAGTAATTTGTAAAGCAAAACATCAAATAAATGAACCATACACATTTGACACGTGGATTTTTAACGTGGAAACCCTATTAGGGGAAAAAACACTTGGGACCGGTAACCCAAAATTTTCACTCTTCTGAAGTGAGCTCGGTGAAGAGCCAACCTTGTTAAAGGTTACAAACACACTGTTAAGTGCGACCTTGTTAGAGGATTTAAATTTAATAGTTTGTCACTCGATATCTGGCATTTCACTATGCTATCTTCATGAGAAACTATTTGATACTCCTTGGGATGTATCTCAATACATAAAGGATAGTTAAATCCCACTCTGTTAAGAGATTTTCTGAATCAATGGTTAAACTGAAACAGTATATGATCTATTCATAAATACAACTTAATCTTGCAGATGTTTAGATCTATTATAAGCTCATAATACCTCTTATGATCAATGTTCTATTATGTTCCTTTGCTCCACTTGTATTTTCTTGATGAATGTTGTTTTCTCTATGTTTCTCTGTGTCCGCATAATTCTTTAGCTCTATTATTCAGCTTGTATGATCAGGTATGTATGAAGACTTCTTATCTTCACCAGCTTCTCTTTAGCATCCATCTCTTTCATAATGAATTAGCTTGTATCTTTTATAGACATGATTTCATCGTTCTTAATTCCTTGTATTTCTTGTTCTTGATGTGATCCACAAATCTCTCCATTCTTGCTTTAAAGCTTGCTTTAGTTTTATCCTGTAGATTTCTTCTTAACAACTGGAATACAACTAGCTTTAAATCTATAGCTTATCTTTATCTTTTAACTGGTCGATGAAAATAATGTAATCAATCAGTTAACTCCATATTTATCTCTTGCCAGCTAAGTCTTTTTTCATTTCTGAACTTCAGTTCTAATCGGTATTTAACTCCTTGTTTGTTCGGTCTTGACTCTAGTTGTCCTCGGGCATCTCTGTCCATCGGGGTTGTCTGTCCGTCGGGAAACACTATGACTTTTAGTTCTTCTTGGGTATCACTTTGGTTTTTCTCAGTGATTCTTGCTTGGGTATCTTGCTTGGTTTACACTGTGACTCTTCTCAGGGTTCTCTATCTGTCGGTGTGCACTGCCTGTCGGTGTTTGTTGTCACTTGGTGTATACTGAACTTTTATGCATTACTGATAACATAACCTTTATCTCTTTGGTTTTTTTAAGTCTTTGACAATATGTATATGACCAATCAGATTATATCAAGTTGACATCAATGACAATACAATATATTAACCGATTTAATGTCTTGCATTAACTTTCTGCATCTCAGTGATCATCAACTTAACATCTTCAAACATTCAACCAGTTATTGTTCATCGCCCTCATGACATGGGGTTGTCAAAACATTATTAAAAACATAAAATAACCATCCTAAGGACTCTCAAATACTATCCCTGGTCTCATATGTTCATGGTGGTTCATAATACACCATTCCATGACATTGAGTTACAAAGTAGGGAACTTTTATTACAAACACTAAAACATTGAAACCTTAAGACAAAAAAACATTAACACAATTCCTCATCCTATTCATCATCACTTGGATTAGAGATGGGTGCTTCTACACCATTTAGTGTAAGCATTTAAGATAATGGTCCTGTGTGTGTGTGTGTGTGTGTGTGTGTGTGTGTGTGTGTGTGTGTGTGTGTGTGTGTGTGTGTGTGTGTGTGTGTGTGTTTATTATTTTATATATGAAAAATAAAAAATAAGATTGAAACATTCATAGGATGATACTAGATATATATAAATATAATAATAGATATATATGGTTACATATATATATAAGGTGGTAAAATGGAGATCTTTAGATAGGGTTTTGAACAATGGAGATTTACACATAAAAGATACCCTATACCACATGTAACCACTTACATTTAATTGTTATGATAAGGAATGTAAATCTAGAAATGTTTGTAAAGAATAATGGAATGAAGAAATAAAAAGTGCTTATCTTGAAAAAGGATCTGCTGAAAACCATGTCAAACGGTCTCATAAACTGTTGATTTTCGTGTTCCTAGACTGAAACTGTGAGATCTACAAAACCCAGAAATATTTTCTAGATCTAGCTCAGGTCGACCTTGACCCAAAAAAGAATGTTGATTCTAACCCAAAATAGAATGTCAATTCTGACCCAAAACATAATGTCAATTCTGAACCAAAATAGAAAGTTGACCTTGACCCGCACAGTCCGAGGAAAAATCTATTTTCAGATCTCAAAAGTTTATCAAAAAGGGTATCTGGATCTGCACTTGAAACTGTTGTCCTGGACCTGTACCTACAAGAAAAATGGTTTTGTTTGTTGGGGGGAGGGGTTTGCCTTGGTCAAACCCTGGTTTTTGAATTAACCTTAAAGTATAATTGAAATTTCAGAAACAAACAAAGTAAATAAACAAATTCACCTTGCATGTATAGAAACCCTTGTGGAGAATTCGAATCCTTGGATCCATAAGTATGTATGCGCAAAATGGATGTAGAATGTAGAATGTAGGATGTAGGATGTCTCAAATCAATTTCTTTTGGATCTTCAACACCAATCTTAAATGGATCTTGGAAGAGGAGGAGGCTTGCATGGATGTAGATGGAGAAATCTTCAACAAGAGAGCTTCATAGAGCTTTGAATCCCTCAATGGCTACCAATGGATCTCCTTGATGAATTGGATGTTTGAAAGTGCTTGGATGCTTGAATTCTTGAGTGTAGATGATTGCTTCAATAGATTATCCTTCATGTGCATAGGGGATCATGTTCTTCATGTGTATGTCTTATGATTAGAGGAAATGAGATGAGAAAGCTTCCTTATATACAAATGTAGGGCACAATCTTCTAGAGAGGCCTACATAGGAGAATTAGATTCCAATTAGACCTATACCTCTAGAAGTGGACCTATATTAAATATAATTTCAAGATTCATTGCCTCGAAGACCGAAATAGTCGACCCGGAAGCGGGAATTAAATCTTTCCAAAGCCCGACATCCGGAAACCTTGGGAACCTAAAATTTGAACCCTAGGTCAAGGTTGAGGTCGACCCTGACCTAGGATAGGGTTGAGGTCAACCTTGACCCTGAGGTCAAGAATCTCAGAATCACAGTGCAAAATACCAGAAAAGGTAGGAGAAAAGTGGAAAATAGGGCAGAATCAGGGGGAAAATGCATATCCAAGTCAAAGACTCGTTCAAGGTGCTTGACATGACCTCAAATCACTTACTCGGAGGGCTAAACCAGTCCTAAATGGAAGTGCTTCCATTTTCCAATGATACAATATATATATATATATATATATCAAATTAATTTATATATAAGTTGGTTTCTTTTTTTTATCGGCAATTTACACAATGAATATAAATACACACACACACACACATATATGCAAACCATATAAAAAGATAAAACCTTACTTACAAACCAAGAAATTAATTTTTTTTTTAAATGACGTTTTAATGAAAACGTTTTGAAAAAATAATAATTTTAAAACAAAAAAAAATGGGTGTGTTTCCCCTGGCTTGCAAGGGAGACTTCCCCACACCCATGACCTTCCCTTATGAAGGGAGGAGCGGGTGGAAAATTTGGCCTCCCCACAGCGGCACCCGACGGGGTGCCCGCCCAGGCAACGGCCTCGGTCACTGGGATGTGGCGGCACCGCCGTTGAGGGTGGTCGTCGCACGGGAAGTGCCCCTTCTCTCTGCCTTTGTGCTTGTTCTCCCACCCACGGTCGTCTATGTTCCCTTCTGTTGCCTCCTCCGCTTCACTACTACACCCTCACGCAAGGTTTAACAAAAATAAATTTGTTGCTAGACCCCCATGAATTTTGAAACCCTACCCTTACAAAAATAATAAAATATTAAGTAAACCCACAGTGAATTTCTTTTAAAAAATAGAGGACTATGAAGTTGTTTCTATAAAATGTTGGAATCCATAAGGATTCTTAGGTTTAGGTTTAGGTTAGTAGATTGATTTATTTATTTATAAAATTCATTTTTAAAAATGGACTTCAAAAAGTTGTTAAATATAGTTCATAGTTACAAAAGTTGACTTTATTAAGATATTTTATTAGGAATTTAATATTATTTTTTTAATATTAATTTAACTTTATATATATCTTATATTTTTAATCGATGATTATTCAACTTGTAGTTTAACCAATAAGTAGTTATTTTATAAACTAGACAATTTATTTTGTCAATTTGAGATTGATTTAATTTTATGGATTTAAGTTGACCATTAGAGAAAAAAATCAATAGTTTAGCATAACTTTATTAACAAGTTAATTAAAGATAATAATATTATCGAATGTAAATGTTAAATGAGGGATTAATATTTAAGTAGCAAGATATAAGTGAATATTCATGTATTATTTAATTTATTATTTAAACTTGGGAATATATAGTTAATATTATATATCTTCTATGATAACGATTAGGAGCGATTTAATAAGTTATTGCATTAGGTTAAATTGGATAATTGAATAAATAGAGTAAATTAACTTTAATACTATTGCATTTCTATTAACAATTTATTGTGATTATTGTGTCAATACGATCATTTAAGGGAACTTTAAATGCAATAAATTTACTAAGAGTATTTGTAAATTAATTTGTTATCCACTCATCTCTAAACCAAGATTGAACCTATTCAACTGGAAACTATAAGATTTAATTAATGTCATAAGATTTATATTAAGGGTCAACTACACTATAATCATCTGGTGGATAATATAGTCAAACTTAGTCAACTACTTGTCTGCCTAAACACGTATGTTAGTTAAATAACTAGTGACTTAAATCTAGAGGGAGGTTGACCAAGTCAACATTGGTCATGATGCCCCTCGAACCTATTTAGGATCCTTAACCGATAACTGCAACTGTAACACTACACCTAGCTAGTTGTTGGTTAACAGTTTGTCCTCTCGTTAGATTTGTAATCTCTGACTCTTTTAGCACCCAAGGTGAGAGAACAAAAGGATGTCACCAACAAATGGGTCAGTGTAAGTCTTCTATCACTGCCCTCTGAATTGACAGGTATAGCTCCTTGATTGTGTATGATATTCAATGAATTTGTTTTTATACTGATCACCAGGTCATCTCTTGTGTGATTTAACCAAATTGCTTGTAGACACAAACAATTCAGGCAAGGATAATGTGAAGATAATCTACAACCTTCAATAGAATGCTGATTATAGATCATCAGAAAGACTACCTTCTTACTAAACCTATCTATTCTAAGAATGCATATTCTACTAATGAGAACAGAAGCAGAATCATATACAGACAGCAAATAGAATTGCTTAGACTGCAACTACTAATCATGAAATGGAATTCAAGCAGAAATT